>PVIH01026553.1:0-18527 GCA_004025045.1 Sigmodon hispidus | reverse complement strand
CAAAACAATTTTACTCAACAAAAGAACCTCAGGAGGTATCACCATCCCTGACTTCAAGCTATACTATAGAGCTACAGTAATAAAAACAGCCTGGTACTGGCATAAAAACAGACTTGTGGACCAATGGAATAGAATTGAGGATCCAGACATTAACCCAAAAACCTACGAACACCTGATTTTTGACAAAGAGGCCCAAAACTTTCAATGGAAAAAAGATAGTATATTTAACAAATGGTGTTGGCATAACTGGAAGGAAGTGTGTAGAAAAATGCAAATAGATCCGAGCCTGTCACCCTACACAAAACTCAAATCCAAGTGGATCAAAGACCTCAACTTAAACCCAGTCACTTTGAACTTGATAGAAAAGAAAGTGGGAAATACACTTCTACAAATTGGCACAGGCCACCACTTCCTAAATATAACACCAGATAGATATTTTTAAATCACTTTAGATAGATATTTTTAAATCACTTTTAAAATAGCTTACTTACTATTTGTGAACTTCCATTTTCCTAATTTTAAAACAAAGAAATTACGTTCACCAAAAAGACTTCAGCTGCAAAATATTTAAACTGAAGTTATTAACTTAGAAACACACACAAACACACACACACACACACACACACACACACACACACACACACACACCCTGTTATCTTGTCTTGCCCAAGGAGCATCTCTCCATTTAGTGCTTATTCTCCCTGTCAGTTACAGCTTGAATTTGTATTTTATAGGGTTTCTGTGCATTCTTGAATGAGCGAAATTTGGTCTGTATTCAAGGGTTTCCTGGATAGAGACACAAAAATGATGGCAGTTTTACAAAAGACTCTGATTAGAATGACTCCCCCACCACCACCACCCACCCCAAACATTAACAGCTAAACACTATGCACCACCCAGCAGCAGCTACAAACAAAATAGCTCCTCCAACTGCCCACACACCTGAGTCACCAAGGTTCTTTTCTACCCTTATGTGACTTCCATCTGCCTTACCTCCTAGCTCTGTGGCAATGTACCCCTTCCAGGAACCTGGTCACCAGCACCAATGCACCTAAGATCCTGCATGTCTGGGGGTTTTGTTGTTGTTTGTTTGCTTATTTGTTTTTGATTGGTTGGCTGGTTGGTTGGCCTGGGGGCTGTTTGTTTGTTTCCTAGCCAGCTGATACTCAGTTTTACTGTTTGGCAGCCCTGGCTTATCCTTTCCCAGGCAGTATCTGCCTGCAAGCTTCAGATTTCAGTAGCATGTAAGGAGACAGGTTTGAGGTGGCTGTTATGAGGGTGTGGCTATCAAATAAACTGTGACCTCACTCCAATCAAGAGAGCATTCACTCAGCCTGATCAGAGAGAAATGATGCCCAAAACAAAGATCTCTAAGGTCACATCAAATCTGTCATTTGATGATTCTCTCTCTCTCTCTCTCTCTCTCTCTCTCTCTCTCTCTCTCTCTCTCTCTCTCTCTCTCTCTCTCTCATTTGTTTTTGTATTGTTTTTTATCTCATTTAAAATGTTCTTCCATACTCACCACTGCTACCCCTCAATCCCCTCCTCCCAGTCCACCCACTCCATCCCCCTATTCATTCCCCAGGGAAGGCAAGAGGCAAGGACTCCCAAGGTGAGTCAGTTCTGTTTGGCATATCCAGTTGAGGTAGGTCCGAGTCCCTCGCCCCAGTATCGAGGCTAAGATGTTCCTCTGTAGGAAATGGCTCCCTGAGAAGCTAGTTCATGGTTGGCAGTCTCTTGAGTGACTGTCTAATCACACAATCTCACCCTCGGAGCTACACCTGTGCATGCTGCAGATGCCCGTAGTAAGGAAATGCTGAGATGATAATCATTCAGAGCCCTTGCCTGACATATATAAAGGCAGCAATATAGGTCCTCAGGCAGGAACACAGCACGTTCATCCTCTGGTCTCACGGAATGAAGAAAGGAGCCTGGCACCTGTGGCACTCTTAAGAACAGTGAGTGTGGTCCAGGCTTCAAAGAGCAGCCGGTATTAAAGATACCTCTCACCCTGATAGAGGACCATCCCTGTGTGTGCTCTCAAAATCATATTCATCACTTTAGGTACATAAATGTTTTTTTATTAAGTTTCTGTTTCCCAGTTTCTCTGAGTCAGAAATTAACTTTCTTAAAAGTTCAGTAGAACTTTCCAGTGAAATCTTTTGAGTCTGGAGTTCAAAGGAGAGGAAGTTGTTAAACACCATCTCAATTTTTTTTAACATTTATGGTTCTGGTCAACGTTTGTTTATTTGCTGATAGAAAAATACTGAAGCTATAAATGAGGGAATGTGTGAATGATTGTGAAATTGATGAAATGCCCTGAAGTTTCAAAGTTGCTTAGTGCAGATTTATCCTGGAAAGCTGCAGTGTGCTGCCACCTAGTGGCATCTTTTCTCTCTGGTTTGAATATTGGCGGGACTGCTTCTAAAACAATGGCTAACTCAGATCACCCACAATTCCCAGAGTTCCATGTAGGGGGCACCTACTCAAGTGTCTGATGTTCAGGGTCAGGCCAAAGGAATGCTGACTGCCTTTAAGACTTCTACAGAAACGACCTACTGTTGTTTCCCAGAAAGATCAACACGAGCCTACCACCATTTGAGGACAGGGGAAGAGAAGAGCATCAGTCTCAAGCTGTTAAACTCGCAGAGTAGTTCTTTTTATTTTATTCTTGAAATGTATTGGTACTTATTTTGCTACTGTCTTTAGTGTTGTGTTTAATTTTATTCACTTTCCTCTCTCATTACAGGTTTGTCAATCTTATCAAACAGCATTCAGTTTTGTCAATCAACTTTTTATATTTAGGTTTTTTTTAATTATCTGCAATTTATATACCATATAACCATTTAAGTAGTTCGTGACTTAGTTATATTGTGTAACTCTTAGCACTGTCTTATTTCAGAACATTTTTACCTCCCAAAGGCCCTTTTCCCATGAACTCTTGACATTCCTTCTTTCTCACAGCCTCTGTCGGCCTCTGAGATTCTTTCTTCTGTCTGAACAGATACTTCTACAACATCCTAGAGACCTCATGGGAATGAGATCATACAGTACGTGGCCTTTAAAGTTGGGAACCTTTCATTTCTTCCATTTCTACAAGGATGGTAGCCAAAGTTTCAGTGGATGCTCCATCAACTCTGTGCGTCATTTTGAGAAATATTTTCAACTGAATCTATTTTCCACCTTCAAACAAGAAATGTCTTTTCACCATCATGGTGGCACATGCTTTTAATCCCAACACTTAGGAGGAAAAAGAAGCAAGATCTCTATGAATTCAAGGTCTGCCTGGTCTACATAGTAGTTTCCAGGACAGGCAAGACTATTTAGAGAAACCCTGTCTCAAAAAAAAAGGAAAGAAAAGAAGAAAAGAAAAGAAAAGAAAAAATAATGTCTTTTCATTGACAGGATTTCAATGGTGTTTAGTAGTTTTTCCTATACAGGACTTGCTGTTTGGTTAAATTTATTCCTGAGTGCTTTATTCTTGTGATGTTCTTCAGGATGGAATTGTTTTCTTAATCTTTAGTTTCTTCATTACAAATACACAGATATAGTTGGCTTTTGTATACTGATATTATACTGCAATCTTGAAAAACTTTCGTTAGCATCAATAGATTTGAGTTTTTAATTAAAATATAACTACCTCATTTCCTTTCTTTAATTTCATCACGCCAACTCCTCCCATACCCCTCTTGTGCCCTCACAAATTCACAGGCTCTTTTTCTTTGTTTTATAGATAGATTAGATAATAGACAGACAGATAGATGATAGATAGATAGATAGATAGATAGATAGATAGATAGATAGATGACAGGTAGATAGATGAGAAGTAGATGATGGATAGACAGACATCATATATGTATAATATAATATACACCATATATGCATAAATATATAATATAATATAACCTGTTAGTTACCCCTCTCGCAGAAATTATTATTTTCCTGTACTGCTTAGTCTAGGAGTGGTACCCTGGAAATTTTTCCCTTCCATATTAACATCCCACTGATAGTGTGTTGTTCCAATCTTGTTAATGCAGCCATCTCTAGGAAAGAATGTTTTACAAAAGACTTTCTGATAATCTAGGTCTTAGAATCTTCACCCCCCCTCTTCCATGATGCTCCCTGAGCCATAGATATAGGAACTGTGATAGAGTCTTATCCATTGCTGCTGAACTCCCCACTGTCCACTCATCTTAATTATTTTATAATTTTTATAAAACTTTTACACTTTTCTTTTAAAGGTTATTTAACACCATGCAACTAAGTCCCTATACATGTGATCTTATCTATCATTTGGTTCAATTTCTCATTTGATGGCAGTGTTTTATTGACTTTTATCAAGACCTAAGAAATATCTCAGGTTTTATAAGTATGCTTAAATTCTTGAAAGGTGTATTTATTATGATTACATGTAGGCTTTAAGTATCTAACTCCTTAAGCAGATTAATTATTATTATGATTTGATGTTATTGTTATGACTTTACAGTGCCAACTCCATGTTTATGTATTTGAATACTTGGTCCCCAGCTGGTGGTTCCATTTGAGGATGTGTGTAAACCTTGGAACATGGAACCTAACTAAAAAGCACAGGCCATATTTACAGGGGTAGGGGCTTCCACCCCAGGGCCTGTGTTCTGATCTTGGAAATCAGAAAACTTCTTCCCCTAAACTACATCTTTCCCTGTATTTGCTCAGTGACAGGAAAGGTAACTAATACAGCTATATATTTCAGAACATTACTATTCATAGTTTTTATCCTTTTGATCACAGTTGCTTTTTCTTTTAAACTCTATTTCTATTTTTATTGATGTTTTAGAGTTATACAAATTTTTATTGTAGTCTTTCAATGTGTGCGTATAGTGTGTAAAAATTTAACCAGTGGTTGTCTGTCACTTTAGTTATTGATAATTTCTTTGAGGTAGGACCATTCAAAACCCTTCTACAACCATATTCAGCTAATTATCATCAACCACAGTTGTCCTATGTTTTATTCTTTCTACGTAACTTCATCCTGTACCCACTCACCATCCTCTCTTCCTCTCTATTTCCTGCCTAGTTGCCTTCTCTGGTTCCCACCACTCTACTGTTTCTATGAGATAAATTTTTTTATCTTCCACATGTAGGTATTAATGTATGGCATCTCTCTTTCTGTGTCTGACTTACTTCACCTAATACATTTCAGTTTTATCCATGATTCTGAAAGAGATAGATTTTATTAATAAATATTATCTTTCTGTATATATATATATTCATTAATTGATGAACTGATTGGCTTCCATAGCTTGACTATTGGAAATAATGTAATAAGTGTGCTTGTTGAATTTTATTGCTAACTCAACATAACCTAGAGTCATCTAGTAATAGGGAACCTCAATTGAAGAATTGCTTCAATAAAATTCCCATGTTGCCACATCTTTGAAGAACTGTCTTAATTGATGATTGATGTGGGAGGGTCCAGTGCACTGTGGGTAGCACCATCTCTAAGTAGGTAAACCTGGATGGTATTTACAAAAAAGGCAGCAGAGAGCATGCTGGGAAGTGTGCCAGTAAGCAGAATTTCCTCGATGATTTCTGATTCAGTTCCTGCTTGATTTCATACCCTCAATGATGGACCTGAAAATATAAGACACAAGAACTCTTTCATGCACAAGTTGATTTCCATCAGAGTGATTTATCACAGCAACCAACCAGAGCAGTCAGCAGCTTAGTGGTAATATTTCTCCTAGACCCTGTTTTCATTTCCTCTGAATATATATTTGTGGTTATAGGAATGCTAGATTACAAGATTGTTTTGTTCTTAAAAATAAACTTGCATGGTGCTTCTTGTAGTAACTATAATAATTTATAGTTGTACCAATAATACAACTATACTTGTATAAAGTTGCCCCTTCTGTGGCTCCTCACCAGAATTTGCTATATTTGTCTTTGTAATACTAGCTATTTTAACTGGGTAAAAATGATACCTTGATGCATTTTTACCTACTTTTTACTGATAGTGATTGATTGGAGGCATTTTATATGTTTTTTGACCATATTATACTTTCTTATCCTCTGGGGCAATATCTATTCATGTCATTTATCATCTTAAAATTAGAGTGGTATGTGTGTGTGTTTGTGAGTGTGTGTGTGTGTGTGTGTGTGTGAGAGAGAGAGAGAGAGAGAGAGAGAGAGAGAGAGAGAGAGAGAGAGAGAATATGTGTGTATAAGAGTAGTGTGTGTGTTATAATGAGCTTTTTGGATATCTTATATTCTGGACAATAACCCCTTGTTTTCTACATCTTACCTTTCAATGTCTAAAGTATGAGTACAATGTTCTTTTTTCATTATGAATGAGAAATTGTATGGCTAGCCTGCAATAGGAAGTAGCTTGCATAATCACAGAAGTATATAGATATAGTGATACTTTTTGTTATCTGTCATTATAGTTACCTTTTAATTTCTGTCTATACAATTAACCATATATAATATATAACTATTGTATACCTCCATATTTAAAGCACTATTATAATATTGTGTTTTATATATGAGTTTATGTCCCATGAGGGTTTAAAAACAAAGATTATGTTTGTTAAGAGCTAGTCATGTTTTCTGAATTTATTCCTGATTATAATTTGTTATGTCACATTTATTTACCAAAGATATTTCTAAATGGACTTTTATCCTAAAGTACTGAAGCTTCATTTGTTAAAAAGTGCATTAACATAAAAGAATCCCAACTAGAACTCAAAAGAAGATATATTACTTCATTTTTTTCTAGACATCTAAGAGCAGAAAGCACAGATTTACTTAAAATACTACACTTTATCAAAACAGCATATGGAAATTAGATTCATTATTTCTAAAATATGTAATGGAAATAGTAAGTCATGGGGTAGACATATAAAGAACGGAGAAATCATTTTCTAGTCTGTGTCTAACTTTTTCTTCTTTTTGTGTTTTTGTTGTTTTGTTTTTTTTTTTTTTGAGGAATATTGTTTTGTTTTTTACAACATGGTTTTACTATGAAAGCCTGACTGGCCTGAAACTTACTACTTAGACCAAGCTAACCTTGAATTCAGAGATCCTCTTGCCTCTGCCTCCTGAGTGCTAGGATTCCAACTTGCCTTTCTAAACAGTTTGAGTATTCACCATTTGAAACTATTTACAATTTCAAACCATTCATGATAGAAAATCTGGTCAAAATGATACTCAACAGAGGACCATTAGTTCTGCACATTATATACAAGATGGAGGGGATAAAAGCCCAGGATCCAAAATGAACGGCTCCTCATTCATCCATATAAAGTATTTCATTTTCAAAAGCCTTGAACTTTACTTGAGGTCATAGTTGCTTGTTGTAATTTTTTTAAGTTCTTTATAATCACATAGTTTACTTACTCTTTATGTGATGTGGCTTTCTTTCTATTCTACTGAATTTTTTCTTTCTATTATTGCTGGAGAAAGGAACAGAGCATTGCTATGTTGCCAGCACCTACAAAGAGCTGTGCTGCTGGTTACTCTGGGAAAGATGAACAAGGTTCTATTCCTTTGGCTGTTTGCACATTAGCAAATGAATCAGCCTTATCACAGGATAACTTTTACCCACAAGATAATTTTAAGAAAAGTTTCATATTTACACCTGTACCATTTAATTCCTTAAACACGGACCCTCAAGTATAACTTATCCAAGTTACACTAGGCTAATAATCCTGTGACACTTAGAGGTCACTCTCATCTGGCCTCTGGTTAATGCAGAGCTGAAAGTGAAATCTTTGTAGACAATAATAGCCTGTGTAGAAACTTTAACAATATTATTGATTACTTACTCAATTTTAATTTTTATGACATATTTAATTAATATGTTCATATTATACATTTATGCTAGAACAGTATATGCACAAATATCATCAGATAATTTCCCCTTGGAGTGCAGAAATTAACATGTTGTCAACTTGATAATCCTAAATCAAGTTTGTGATTTAATATTTCTCAAAATCATCCTTTTTCTTAAGTCCAGAAGTGTTTTTTCAACTTTTTATTTGTGATGTGTGTGTGTGTGTGTGTGTGTGAGAGAGAGAGAGAGAGAGAGAGAGAGAGAGAGAGAGAGAGAGAGACAGACAGACAGACAGACAGACAGACAGACAGACAGACAGATGTGAAGAGAGGGAGTACATGCCACATCATAAATGTGAAAGTATAACTTGTAGAACTGGCTTTCTCTTTACAATCCTACATGGGTTCTTTGGATCAAATTCAGGTCTCAAGCTTATGCGGCCCAGCACTATTGCCCACTGAACCATCTCACCAGCCTCCAGCAATATTTTATACAAAAGAAAAGTTATCTTCCAGATCTTTACAGAAAGAAACATTGTAGGATTTGTACACATTGTTAGCCACAGAATCTCCACCTGCTGCTCCCTAATACAATGTTCAGAACCCCAGTTCCCATCTTTACCAAGAGTCACTTTGGAAATCCCATGGTGATCCTGATTTGGGCTCCGTTAAAGGTTCTTAACCTGGGAATGCATCAGAATCACCAGACACTTGTTCAACAGATCAGATTCAGCAGGTATGACATTGGCCTAAGAATGTGCCTTCTAACTAGGAGGATGAGACTAGTGTCTGGGTTCAAGCACCATTTGACACTGCCGCATACATTCTAGAAAATTAACATTCTCTCTGAGAAGAAACTGTCTTTTCTAAGTACCTGTCAACTTCACAGGTTAAAAGGTCCTTCTACAGGGCTCAAATCTCCAGGATCCAGTTTTAAGCCTGTTATTTGTCTTCTGATTCAGACAAAAGCCCAGTGAAGAGAAAAAATACCTATTTTATAAAGGCAGATATAACTTGTTCACCTAGTCACCATTAACCTAATAAGTGCTCTTATGGGAAAATTATTTATTAGCCACTTAATAAGTTCCAATACATTTATAAAATTTATTCATTCTCTTCCTCCTGCAGTGTGTATACATGCATGCATGCATGCATGTGTGTGTATGTATATGTGTGTGCATAAATGAGAATGTACATGCCTATGTGCATATGTATATGAAGGTCAGAAGAAAACTTTTAAAACTCAGTTCTTTCTTCCCATCTTCTTTTCACATAGAATCTCTCTTGTTTCTGCCAGACGATACACTATAGGCTAGTTGACCTATGAGTTCCTGAGACTCTTCTTTCTCTGCCTACCTCTTCAGTATAGAAGAGCTGGGATTACAGATGTGTGCCACCATAGCCATTTTTTAATATGGGTTCAGGGAGTTGAACTCAGGGTGTCCATGTCTGCTTCTACAACAAGCACTCTTACCCACTGAGCCATTCTACCAGCCCTATACACATGTTTAAACACCTCCAAATTCACTGGGAGAGGAAATACTTACATTGGGTTCCACCTGCTTTAAAGCTTATGATCAATAATGAGAAGTCACTGAGTCTTTCATTGTCCTCAACGAGTTAAATGCCTACAATGGAGACTGACAGATCAGAAGAAAAAACATTGGATTGAAACTCACACATCCATCATGGACATTTTATTTTTTTATTCCAATCCATTTTTAAATGCACTTAATATGCAACTTATGCTCTACTAGGGTCCCAGCACAAATAAGTCACAAATACAGTCCATAGTGTTTTCATTATGGAGTAAAATATTGATTACCTCTACCTGATACTATGAGATAGCTTAAGAAATAGTCATGAGTAAGTTTTCCTGAAATGTTTTCAGTAACTCTCCTAGCAACCTAACAACTGCACATAATCTCAAAGCATGTTAATAACTACAAATAATTTATGGGAGAGACTTAAAAGCACAAGGAAAAAGAAAAACCTGTGTTGGAAATTGTAGCTTTCTTGCTTTTACTTGTTCAACTCCAATCTCTATGCAACAGACTCAGAGGGGGGAAAAAAAACTCATTTGTTAAAAAGTAAACACAAAATAAGGTGACCATCTTAGCACCCAAAGGTAGAGAAAACACATCAGACACCTTTGCCTTTCTCCCGGGTTCTAATTTACACTCTGCTTTTCTGTGGGTCTTGGCTTCTTTCTCCATTGTATTTGCAGAAAGAAAGGCTCATACTAGAAAGTGGTGAGATTGGTTTCCTTAAGCTACATGACAGGGATGCTTTAGGGTTCAAAAATCACACATCAGGTGTCCTCTCAGATCTTCCTTGCCCGAAACATGGAGGACCACAGAAGAGAGAAGAGGAGTAACAGAAGCTGCTCTTCAGACAATCACACACCATGCACATCAGGGCTTTCCCCTTCATTAGGAAAGGCTCTGATATCATTGCTTAGAAATTTCCTGTCCTTTGGTACAAGTGAATCCCAAAGCTTCTTGTTAATAAGTTGTATACCACCAGGTATTTTTATCATGGTTAAGACATTTCTTTATAATCATGCTGGTAGATAGCCAGTGAATGGAGGAAACTATTGTGGAAAGCAGTTAAGATATTTTATAATATAAATATAATATAAAACAAGTGGTTGAGTTTTAGAAGGCGTAAGGCAAAGCAGAGAGGCATGCCATAGACACAGCCTTGCAGGCTACATTCCTGCCTTCCCCTGAATGAGTATCCCAGCCTTCAGAATGTTTCCACCAGTCACTGGATGAATATTCTATGATGAAAATTGGGGTAGTTACCAATATTGTCACAGGAGATGACCAGTTCAGGTTACGTATCCACTATGGCTAGGAGTCTTAGCTGGGTCATCCTTGTAGATAACTGGGAATTTCTCTTGCACCAGGTTTCTATCTGACCCCAAGTGCCCCCATCAAAATGTCCCCTTTATTACTCTCCATCCACCTCCACAACCCAATCTTTCATGTTCCCATCCCTACTGGCCCCCAATCTACATAGGAGATCTATTCTATGTCCCCTTTCCAGGAAAACCCATGTGTTCCTGCCCCCTTTGTGGGTCCTCCTTGTAACATAGCCTCTCTGAGGCTCTGGATTGTAGCCGAGTTATCCTTTAGTTTAAAGTTAATAAATTTAACATCTACAGAAGCATTAGTACATATAATAAAACCATTTAATTCAACTAAAACCCAGTCTGTATTCAGTCCTGAATTGAAATGTTTTATTTTGCAATAATGTCATGAGGTTTGATTTTAAAAATGATTATAGTAACACCAATTATAGATACTAAGAAACTATCAAGGAAAATTAAAAACCCACATTTTGTTTGTTTAACCATGTAAAAGAAAAAATACGAAAACAGTCTTTTTCAACTTCCTGACACTTGTCCCTAACAAGCAGATATCACAATAACAATGTTTATGTTATTAAATACGTGCCCGATCAGGGTTAGAATCAAGTAAAAGTGTGTATGAGCAATATGGTCTGCACCTTTAAAGGGAAATGTCTCTTTCAAAAGAAACTAAATTGACCTAGATAATCTGCTTTCAGGCTGAGGGAGATGTAATTGAATCTAAGAGTACATCAAACTGACAACCTTCTTTCATTACTTTGGCAATGGCTGATTATGCTCTTAGGTTTTATAAAAATGCTGATATAAAACTTGAGTGATTGCAGAAAATATATTTCTGGAATCTCTGAGGTGAATTCTTTTTATGTGGAAATGTTGGATCTCTAAGGCCTATTTTGCACACCATAGCTGCTTACTAACACCATTTCCTTCTCTACCTATTCCCTAAACCACCTCAATTTAGAAGACTGCACATAGGCTAGGTTTGAGAAAACAGAGATTCTATTTTGCCTGACCTTGAGTAAATTACTTCCATGAGTCAGATTGTCATTTAGGGAACGCTGCTTGTTACATAAGAAGGCTTTTTGCAGTACTCCTGCACTGAACACAAGAACTATGTGCCAATTCCTTTCTAAATTGGAACCAAACTGATAACTTGATTTGGAGGACAAAAGACTAACACAAGGCAAAGGGGCATTCTGTGTACTCAGGGTCCTACTTGCTTTTGCCCAGATTTTTGTTCTTGCCTGTACCCAGGTCTTGCGGCTTTCTTGTACAAAATAACATTTTGAAATCAAATACTTATGCCAGCCCAGGGATCAACGAGACCTACACTCCCTCTGAGAACCTCTGAAATGTTAACAACTAATTAGCAAAGTTGCAAGCATAGCTGGGCAGTTCTTGTGAAGTTCACATTAGTGTTGGGCTTCTGCAAAGGGGACAAAGCGGGAAGAATAGAAAGAGAGGCCAAGGAAGGAAAGACATGCTGAGGAACAGACGTACCTACCAGAGCTCTGGAACTCATTACAGAGTCAATGCCTGACACCCCGGCTTTCCCAAACCATGGCTATAAAGGGAACATAATTATACTTAACAGAAGCCACCTGCATTTTGAAGTCATCTTAAATTTAAAGCTTGTGGAGAGACTTAATTAAATTTAATGAAAACCATGGCTTCTAAACAAAGATGTATTGTAGTTCCCTGTAGTTATTTCTCAGGAAATTGAATAGCGACCATGAAGAGTCCCCTTAATTCTCACATTTAACACCCCCATCTATAAATAAGACACTGCTCTCTCCTACTCATTAGCTAATAACATTGTCAAAGTACTCACCTGATCCTTTAGAAAGAAAGTATGCCATAGCTAGGAGAAAGAATAACGGGGCAGATATAAGGAGAAGTTATTCTGAGTGTGAAACAAGGTCATCTGGACCTCTTTCCCATCCCTGGGATCTTCAACCTACCACTCCCACCTTCTCTGAGAAAATTGCATATTATTTGTCATGATATGAAATGCCCATTTAAATGTCAATAAGAAGTGAAGCCTAAATCACAGCATGCAGATCTGTGGCTCATGGTAGTGTCATGGTAACTGTGACCTGCTGTTCATCAGTCAGTAAATATGATGGTGAGCCTCCTGCTGCATTTCAGGAGGCTGTAGAGATACAGGGCGGCATAACACAGACTAGAACAGAGAGAAAGAGGAAAACAAGTGGCCTTACCTATGTCCACAAAGGACACTGCTAAAGTCAAAGACAGAATTCTCCAACGTTACGGTGCAGCAGCACAGTCCCCTGGAGACCTTGTTAAAGCATATTTCTGGACCTCAGCCCCAGTGTTTCTGATTCAGTAGGTCTGGAGTGAAGCCTGAAACCTTTCCTTTCTAACAAGTTCCCAGGAGATATTGGTCTGACTAGCTCAGGAACTCTATTTTAGAACCACTGGTCCAAGATACTGTGTCTCAGAAGTTTAAGAAATAATATATTATTTAGAAAGTTGTTGCATATTGGACAAATCCAACCTTAAAAGACATCAAGAAAACTAAACTACCAATGACATCAAATAAAAAAGTAAAAGTTGAATTCTAGAATTCTGCCCTATGGGGAAGGCCCTTCCCCACCAGAAAAGTTTACAGTCTCTCACTGGGAAAACTGGACAGAGCTTAGAAGTATCCCACTAACTTGATTTACATGTTAGAGTCAGGTCAGGGCCAGGCCTCTTGGACAAAGCAGGCAAAAATGTTTCAGAAGGACCCTAGGTTAAGGATGTTTCTGGGGTAGAGAGTCTCAAGGTGGGAAAATGTTTCCAGCCTAGAAGAATCAGAGCCATATACAGGCATGCTGTAATATATACTTTCTTCCCTAGCATCAGACCTTTGATAAGCAGAAGACAGCTGTATACCACAGTGACAAACTCACATCGTCAGGGGTCCAGGGCTTGACAATTCATATATGATGAAACAGTATCTTAATAATGGAAGACTACATTTATCCACCTATACTCAGATCACTGTCAAACATTGTTTTTACAAAACATGAAGCACAGCTTAGGTCTTGGCTACTGGCAACCAGCTCCATCTCACTGGCCATTGCTGAGAGATGCATCTCTGCACTGCGGCTGGCATGAGGTTGTAAGACTAGGAAGCCCAGTATGGCTCCATTTCTGTGCATTCAGATTCTTTTTAAGCTTTCTCAGGTCTATATAAATCAATTCCTCACATTGGCTGACAGAAGCTTTCCTGTGTCCTGTAGCCATCAATACGAAATAAACACACAGAGGCTTATATTACAAACTGTTTCATCTATGGCTCTGGTTGTTATTAGCTAGCTCTTGCATCTTAGATTAACTCATTTCTATTACTCTATGCATCACCATGTGGCCAGTGGCTTATTGGTACTTTCATATCTTGCTTTTGGGGTAGCTGAATTGCATCTCCTACACTTGGCCTTTCTTCTCCTATATCTCTGCTTAGATTTCTTGCCTGGTAGCAAGCCGCATTACCATAGACCAAAACAGCCTCTCCAGTAAGCAATGGTAGCAACACATATTCACAACATACAGAAAGACCATTCCATATCACTTCCCCTTTTCTGTCTAGTCAAAAAGGAAAGTTTCAATATTAATACAATAAAATTACATATAACAAAAGTTATCAAGACCGTTAAAAAATCTAGTCTATTTGTATTTGGCAAAATTTAAGAAAATACTTTATTATCATCCTATCTTTGTATGTCTAAAATTTTATATCTAATTTATCTCTTTATCATGATTAAGGAAAATTATAACTATCTAGTCTTCAACTCCATCTAAGACCCCAAAAGGATATAATAATATCTGAGTAAACAGAAAATACATTGTAAGCAACTTCCACAGTTCTAGAAATGACAGACTTCTGGCTGCCTGGACAGTCACTCAAAGGTTCTCTGCAACATTTCGGCATCTATTTTCAGCCTACATGCCTAGAATCTATGGCATACCTTTCAGTACAGCAGAAAATTTGAAAGATTGTTCTACCCATTCTGGCAAAGTTCATCAGTTACTTCTCCCTGTGTCCTGCAGAGTATCCAGTGTTCCTCTGTGAAGCAGGAGCCTGAAGGACCATGTTGCCTTGATCTGGCAGAGGCCAGTGGTCAATTTCCTATGGGTCCTGCATGTACAGTTTACACAGCGCACTGTTAAGCAGTTGAGGCAAGAGCAATTTCTTGCCTATTGGCTAACCTTTGCCACAAAGACAGTAAACTCTAAGCTTCTTCAATACCCATTATCCCCCTGAAGTAAATTGGTGCTGACAGGAGCAGACATGTCTCACTATTCAGAAAAGTGTAAGGTCTTAAATCATTTTAAATGCAATATTCTGTAAGTCTTTAAAGTATTTGAAAATTACTTATTTGAAATATATCTTTGCATACCCCAAAACTAATATGACTCTAAGTTTGATGACTATCAATCAGTATTTCTTAGTGATACATTACAATTTTACCTTTTTTTTTTAAAACTTTATTTATTATTTACTTATTTGCCTTGGTGTTTTGCCTGGAACTGGAACCACAGACAGTTGTTAGCTGCCATGTGGGTGCCGGGAATCGAACCCGGGTCCTCTGGAAGAGCAGACGGTGCTCTTAACCGCTGAACCATCTCTCCAGCCCCCACATTACAATTTTAAATAAATTGCATAAACATAATACCTTAATCAAGAGCAGAAACATATGTACAGTATGACAAAATGAACCTTAAACCTGTATCAAGAAGCCAAAATCCTTATCAATGTAAAGTATTTTGAGATTAACAGCTGTTTCCTAGATTAAAGCAGATTCAACAATTTATATTTTTTAATCATTTCTATGTCATATCCCCCTTTTTCTATATGAAGAGATTGACTCTGACCATTAGCCACTTATAATGAAAACACATATAAATAATATTTTGGAAATACTTTCTGCTGATTGCAGGAACTGGCAATCTTGTGGGGATCCTGATTAATATTTAAATTATTATTAAATCTTGGATGTAGTAGTCTATGAGGCTGCCATAATCTCAGCCAGTTGCCTTGAAGATGAGATCAATGTTGGTTCATCTGGACCCTGGCTGTCATCACAGACCTTTCAGGGTGTCTTGGTTGATTAAACTATATTGGCCTGGAAGCAATCCATAGGTTCTCATCTTCTGCTGAAAAAAAAAAAAAAAACAGAACCTCTTGTCCAAAGCAACATATCCTTAGACCCAAATTTTTTAAGTCAATATATCTTTAAAATATATATGTTGGTTTAATTTAGAAACCTTTACAATCACATGCCTCATAACAGTTAAAAATTCAAAAGACAGCAAAATATTATACATAATCTGGACTCTGTATATTTTCCATCTTTATATGGTTATTATTGTATTTTAAGGACTTCCTCAAATCTTTTTCTTTTCTCTCTACAGAAAATTTAAAACACACTGTAACCTGTTCAGAGGTTGCTTTTGTCATCTGAATATGTTTAACTTATTGTACTATGCATTTTTTAGCCTTTTTATCTGTCTGAGCAAAATCTTAAATCTGCCACATGGCTTGCTGCTGGGGCTTGTGCTTATTGATAGCTGCTAGAAGAATCCTCTCTGTACCACATCCTGCGCAAGACTTCAGAAATCTGCCATTTCATTTAGCTCATGGTGGCTGGTGGCCAGCTCCATTTCATAAGCAGACAAATCTCTGCACTGCCAATGGCATGAGACTATGAAACTTCTTAGCCCAGTGCAGCTCCATTTCTATGTGTTCAGAATGTTTTTAAGTTTTATCAGTTCTATGTGGATCAATGCCTTGTGGTAGGCACCAGATGTAGTCAGACAATTCTCTCTTGCCTGCCAATTCCCAAATAACCACATAGAAGATTAATATTATTTATAAATGATTGGCCATTAGATCAAGCTTGTTACTAGCTAACTCTTATACTCTTAAGTTAAGCCGTATTTCTATTTATGCTTTTCTATGTGGCTCATAGCTTATGACCTCATTTTTATACATCTTGCTTGCTCAGTAGCTGCTTGGTATCTCACCAACTCCACCTTTCCTCCTCCCAGAATTCTCTTAGTCTGGTCACCCAACCTAAACCTTCAGCCTGGCTACTGGCTAAGCAATGCTTTATTAAACCAATTTGAGTGACAAAGCTTTACAGTGTACAGAGCATTATCTCACAGCACAGAACAGTAAGGCACAGTTTAAAAAATTTTATATTCATTCTCATCTGACTCTTCACTCCAGAGAGATGAGACAAAAGAGCAAGCAAGAGAACACATTTACATATCAAACATGTGGTCTAGAAAACCATCTTAGCCATCCTTGATAGAATGTATTCCTTTGTGGAATGGATGAAAGATAGGAGAGCTTTATTCTCTCCTGTTTCATTAAGTAAAAACCAGAATCAACAGACTGTAGCAGGTAACGTGTCAGAACAGCACTGAGTTTCCTAACATAACATCACACTTTCCTAGGTCAGTCCTCCCACAGTCTTAGGACCAATAAAATTCTCCTGCACTAGAGGCAAGCAAGCAAAGGTTACAAAATCACTTGGCATGGATGTTGACAGAGGGATTAACATTCATTGGATAGACCTCATTCATTTTATTCTATTGATTTATGGCTTTAGAATCCCCAAACTAGAACAATACTAATCCCAAGTCTTTTTCCTGCCCAAAGATACCTTGACAAAAGAATTGTCCTTAACCTTTTTTTAAACTTTTCTTTTTCTGTTTAACTAAACTCTTAAAAACAAATGTTCTTTAAACATCATTTCTGTATTCCTTATTATGAAATCTTACAGATTTCTAATAGAATCAGTAAAAATTCTGCTGTTGAAATTCCTTGGTTTTTGAAGAACTGTTCCCTCTCCAAAATTAATAAATTAATTTACATTGTCATCCATCAGTGTACCAGAGCTCCTCATGTTCCACACTCTCACAAGCATTTATTCTTTTTTCTTTTATTGTTTTTGAAAATCTATATCAAACTTTATGTAAAAAGCAAAACATTTAGAATAGCTTTAAAAGGCTTCCGGTTCAGCTCCCGGGACCCAGTGCTGGCTGCAGAATTCCAGCGCTCTCTGGAGCAGGGGCAGGTAAACTCTGTCCCTGACCACATCCACATCTCCTGCTGAGGGAAACCCCGCCACGACCTCGAACTGAGTGAACCAACAACTGCAGAGGTCTCTGAAAGACAAAATCAGACCCTGAACAGAAAGGTGACAGGAGGCATACAAACTTAAGTGCCACAACTGACCAGGACCCATCTAATCATGAACCACTGAAGCCATGGGCAAACGCCAGTGCAAAAAATTACATAATACTACAAAGGACAACATGGTAACTCCAGAAGAGAGTGGCGATCCTACAAATACAAGGCCTAAACTAAGCAATGAAGAGGAAACAGAAGGAAGCAACACCAAAAATTCCTTTTTGATGTTCATCAAAGCTATCAAAGAAGATATGAAAAAAAGCCTTAAAGAAATAGAAGAAAATACAAACAAAAAATTGGAAGAGATGAACAAATCTATGAAAGAAACATGCCAGGAACTAAAAGCTGAAATAAAAGCTGAAATAGAAGCAATAAAAAAGGCGCAAAATGAGGCAAAAATGGAAATAGAAAACCTGAAGAAAAAATCTAGAACTACAGATACAAGCATAACAAACAGAGTTCAAGAGATGGAAGATAGAATCTCTGAAGTGGAAGACTCAGTAGCTCAAATAGATATGTCAGTCAAAGAAAATAGTAAAACTAAAAAAGCCATAACTCAAAATGTTCAGGAAATCTGGGACATCATGAAAAGACCTAATTTGAGAATAATAGGAATAGAAGAAGGAGAAGAAT
>PVIH01026552.1:0-18530 GCA_004025045.1 Sigmodon hispidus | reverse complement strand
AAAAAAAAAAAAAAAAAAAAAAAAAAAAAAAAAAAAAAAAAAAAAAAAAAAAAAAAAAAAAAAAGTACTTTATGTATTTGGGCACCTCATCTATATACCAGAGGAGGGTATTAGATCCCATTATAGATAGGTTTAAGAGGTGCCGTGTGGGTGCTGGAAATTGAACTCAGAACCTCTGGGAGAACAGCCAATACTCCTAATGACTGGGCCATCTCTTCAGCTGCTGATGGTTTTAATTTTTTTTTATTTAAAGAAACAATGTTGAGCTAGGGATAGTGGAGCACAGCTTTAACCTCAGTATTAGAAAGGCAGAGGCAGGCAAATCTCGGGGAGTTCCAGGCCTGCCTTGTCTACATAGCAAGTTCTAAACCAGAGCTACATTGTAAGATGTGTCTCAAAAAACAAAAAAATAACAATAAAAAAGAAATAATGTTGATGTATCACATTCTGTACTATAAGAAAAATATGCAGTTTAGATAAATTTATAGAGAGAAATGTTCAGCAGTTTAGAACACTGGCAGCTTTCCCAGGGGCCAGAGTTCCATTCCTAGCTCACTAATTTCCCTAACCCCAGATTCAGGAAAGTCAATGATGCTCTTTTCTGGTCTCTACAGACAAGAGGCATGCATGTGATGAACATGTAAACATACAGGCAAGACACTAATACACATAAAATAAAATAAATTTTTTAAAAAAACTACTACCAAATAAAATTGGTTGTTCAGGGTTGGAGAGATGGCTCAGCGGTTAAGAGCACTGACTGCTCTTCTGGAGGACCTGAGTTCAATTCCCAGCATCCACATGGCAGCTAATAACTGTCTGTAATTCCAAGATCTGACACCCTTACACAATTATATATGCAGGCAAAATACCAATTCACATAAAATAAAAATAAGTATTTTTTAAAAATTGATTGGCAGTGCATGATAGCACACACTAGTCATCCCAGCACTTGAGAGTATAAGACAAGAAGGTCAGGAGTTCAAAGCCAGTTTCAGACATTAAGGGCAGCCTAGGCTACATGAGACTCTGTCACAGTAAAATAGCTAAAAGTCAAAATGTGTTCTTAAGAACCTTGTTTATCTAGTAATACATGTCAAGATCAGGTAAGGCTTATGAATATGAAGGACCAGGCTGCTAAAAACAGAAAGGAAAAACTCACAGGGACTGGAAAACAGAACTGAGCCCTGCTCTGAGGCTGACACTCACTCACTGGACAGTCTGGACCTGTTTCAGGGCCTCTGTAAACCAGTGACATAGTACATAAGCATGAGGATTCCCTTCTGGTTTTCTGTCCGTTGGCTGGATTGTGAACCCCATTCTAGGGTGTAATGCCTACATGTGGACCATGTGCATCTGGTGCCCCTGGAGGGGAGAGGAGAGGAGAGGACCAATCCCCAGAACTGAAGGTATAGAGGGTTGTGAACCACCATGAGTATGTGGAACCAAACCTAGGTCCTATACAACAATAAGTGCTCTTAATCAATGAGCCATCTCTCTAGCTTCCAACTATGTTGATAATTTCCCCCATCCCTAGAAGGTTTTGGACAAAAACACCTTTTCAAGGAAACCTTCCTGATCCTGTGAATGAGGCTGGTAAAGGATGGGTGGGACTGGCAGGCGGGGATAATAAAAAAGGAGAAATCTGGGAAGAAAGAAAAAGGAGCAAGAGAACAGGATAGGAGGATGCTAGGAGTGGACCAGCCAGCAACAGAGTGATAATGAAAGTAAAATATACAGAAGTGAAAGCGGAAAGCCCAGAGGCAAAAGGAAAGCTGGCAAGACATAAGCTAAGCTAAGCTGGGCATGTATAATCAAGAATAAGGCTCTGTGTGTGATTTGAGAGATTGGTGGCGGGCCCCCAAAAGAGCAAAGAGTAAGAGAATCCACCAACAGTTCATGAGTAACAACGTTTGAGCTGACAAAACCCAGAAATGCCATCTTATTCAGCTTCTACCTGGGACCTGGTCTATGGTGATAAACTCTATCAATTTGAACTATTGAACTCTGGGACTGCTCAGTTTTGTTTCACTTGATCCTGTGTCCCTTCTAGCCTGACATCTGCCCTCACTGCGATCCACTGGAGGGGTCCAGGTGCTAGGATTACAGATACACACCTCACAGACAGGTATTTAATTGTAAAACAGGCAATGGAGGAGGCCTGGTGGTGCCTGGCCACAATCCCAGTATTTGGGAAGGAGAAGTTGGAGGATCAGGCATTCAAGACAAGCCTGGGTTACAAAAAAACCCTGTTTCAAAAAAACAAAATACAAAATCTCCGATAAGAATTCAAACAGCAGGAACAACCTGGCAGTATGTCAGGTGCTGTACTAAGTGCTTTATATGGATGGATCCAGATTCAGATACACAGCAATGTAATCAGGAGGGGCTGTCATCACTTTCACTGGGCAGGCTGGGAAGGCGCAGCCCCGACAGTTAACTATCTGTTCAGAGTTACAATGATGCCATGCTCAGGCAGCCTAACTCCAAAGTCCTTTCCTTAGCCAGGACTGCAAGCGAGTCTGACATACTACTATTACCCAGTACAATTCACAGCAGTACAGGGTGTTCTACAGTGATGTGTACCCACCTTAGAACCACAGCAGCTATGACCTCATGAAGATAAGTTAAAAAAATTCTTACTTTATATGGCATGTGTCTGTACAAGAACATCTGATTAGAAAATGTAGGCTCTGGGGCCAGAGATGGCTCAGCTGTTAAGAGCACTTACAGAAAACCTGAGATGGATTCCTAGCACCCACATTAGGTGACTCACAACCACCTGTAACCTAGCTCCAGGGGCTCTCTGGCCTTCGTGGGCATTTGCATCCATATACATGCCTAACAAATAAACACATAGACATGATTTAAAAAAAAAAAAACCTTGAAAGAGAAAATGTGAGCTTATCACCATTAATCAGTCTCTGAGTTGCAAATGATGAGACCCAGAAGCAAGAAACAGAGGCTCGAAACCAAACACAAGTGGCCACTATGCACATTAGTATCAGCACCAGGCACAGACACCCAGTAGGCACTTAATAAAAACATTTCCAGGCTGTGAGATGGCTCAGTGGAAGAGGGCATCTCTCGAGTATGTACAAGGCCCTGCAAGAACTGTTTGTTTCTATCTTCCTCACACAAGTGTGTTTCCATAAACACACAAGAGGAAGGAAAAGAAAGTCTGATTTTGTGAAGGTTCTGGGTGTGCCTGTCCTGGCAAGGTACTGAATACCCTGTATGCTGCAGCCACAAGTCAAGGTTCAAGCAGATAGAAGGGCACCCTTCTACTACTTGCTGAGTACAACCTTTCTGCAAGGCAGTTTGAATTATGAATCATAATCTTGGTAAGTACATTAACTTTTGGTCTACTAACTTTACTTTGTCTGAAAACAACACTGTATGCTCATTCAGTCATTTACCAGGTGTTTACTGAACATCTGTCAAAGCCAGGCATTGTTCTAGGAGCTAGAAGCTGCAGCAAGCAAAACAGGAAATCTCTTCCAGGATTTTTTACACCCTGATGGGAGAGGCCAAAAGTAAGCAAATGACATTAACAAACCATGCAGCTGTGAGGTCCCACGAGCAAGCGAGCTCACTGAAGGTGTGGGACAACTAATGAAAAGGCTCATCAGGGAAAGAAAGCTTCTCCCACTGGTCAGCTAGACTGCCAACTGCCAAGAGCAAAGAACATTCTAGTAGAAGTATAAAAGTCTCTGAAACAGGTCTGTTAAGGTGAGTTTAAAACAAAAACTAAACTAACAAACAAATAAAAATAGGCTGCTCTTGCAGAGAACCTAATGTTCACAACCATTTGCAATCCCAATTCCAGGTGATAGGACATCATCTTCTGACTTCCTCAAGCACTGCATGCATGTGGTGCACAGACACACAGGCAAAACACCCATACACATGAGGGAAAAAAAAAAAAAGCCAGGTGGTGGTGCACACCTTTAATCTCAGCACTCAGGAGGCAGAGGCAGACAATTTCTATAAATTTGAGACCAATCTGGTCTACAGAGTGAATTCCAAGACAGTTAAAGCTACACAGAGAAAACCTGTCTCAGGGCTGGAGAGATTGCTCAGCGGTTAAGAGCACTGACTGCTCTTCCAGAGGATTGGGGTTCAATTCCCAGCACCCACATGGCAGCTCACAACTGTCTGTAGTTCCAGTTCCAGGCAAACACCAAGGCAAATAAATAAATAAACAAGTTTAAAAAACAAAACAAAAACCCTATTTCAACACCCCTGCCCTGAAAAAACAACAAAAACAAACAAACAAACATATTTTCCCAGAGGTGGCCCAACTCACTGTTACCCAAAACACAAAAAATAGAAACTAACATGTTTTGGCAGTGAGGAGAAGGGAAATTATGACCTGGCTGTGGATGGTAATCCTAAAAGACTACACAGCAATATGTCCCAGCGGCTCTGGACTGGCTCTGTATCCTAAAGATGTTTTTCTGGTTTTTGACAATGCTGGAGATCAAGCTCCAGGGACTGCAGCATAGGCAAGCTCTCTACTACTGAACTACGTCCCACAGATAGAGAGCTCAAGGAGATCCGTATGGCCAAGTCCACACTATACACTGTAATGAAAAAGCAAAACAATCCAAGATTCATCAACAGATTAACAAAAACAAACACATGCAGTGGAATTCAGCTTTAGAAAGGAAGAAAACTGTGATGCAAGCTATAACATATGTTGCAACTATGTTTGCAACATAGTATTGCAAGCAGTATACTAAATGAAATAAGCCATATATAAAAGGAAAGATCTTACTGGAGGTGCACAGAATCATATTCACAGAGGAAAGGCGAACAGCAGCTAGCAGAGGAGGAGGAAATGCAGTTATAGTTACTTGGTACAAGGTTTTATTTGGGATGTTGGAGAAGTTCTGCAGATGAAATAGTGGTGATGGTGCAATGTGAATGAATGTTCTTAACACCACTGAAAAACAGAAATAAAATGTTTGATTTGATGTTATATATGTTTACCACAATTTAAAGCATAAAAGAAGTGAGGCATACATCTGGAATCCCCAAACCTGGGAGGAAGAAAGAAGACCAGAAGTTCAAGAACAGCCTTGGCTCCATAAGAACCTGACTAAGGCAAGGGTTATTGAGTTTATGGTTCCAGAGGGAGAAGAGTTTGTCACTATCACGGATAGGAGCATAGCAGCGGGCATGCATGGCAGCAGGAGCAACAAGCTGAGCACTCACACTTTGAGTAATAAGCAGGAAGCTGAGAGAACACATTAGAAATGACTAACGTTTTGTGGTTTTTTTGGTTTGTTTTGTTTTGAGGCAAAATTTCTCTGTGTAGTTCAGGCTATCCTAGAACTTGCTCTGTAGACCAGTACACCAGGCAAGCTGGCCTTGAACTCAGAGATCTGCCTGCCTGACTCCTGAGCCCTAGGAATTAAGACGTGCACCACCACCTCCACTCAGCTGATGACCAAAGTATTTTAACTTTCAAAGCCTGTCTAAAAAAATTTTAATCAAAAACACTTAAATAAACAGGATGGTGGTGACAGACACCTTTAGACCCAGCACTTGGAAGGCAGAGGCAGGCGGATCTACATATGTTTGAAGTCAGCTGCTCTAAAAAGCCAGGACAGTCAGGGCAGCCAGGGCTACACAGAGAAATCCTGTCTCCAAAACCAAATAAATCCTTTTAAAAATAGTAATGGGCTATCTGACCTCTAAAAACAGAATTTGCCCTAGTCCTTTATTTAATCTTACATGTTTTCCTGCATATATATTTGTGTGTACATGTATACACTATCTGCAGATCCGAAAAGGAAGTCAGATCCCCTGGAACTGGGATTACAGATGGCTGTGTGCTGTCATGATGGTGCTGGGGATTGAATCCAGGTCCTTTGTAAAAGCAACAAGTACTCTTAACAGCTGAGCCATGTCTCCAGCCCTCCTAATCCTTCATTTAAAAAAAAAATTTACATTGACTTATGTATGTGTGTGTATCTGTGCACACATATGCAGGTCAGAGGGCAACTTTCAGAAGTCAGTTCTCTCCTCCAACATGGAGGTTCTGGGGCTGAACTCCAGTTATCAGGTTTGGTGGCAAGTGTTCCCTTCCTCTGACCGAGTTACTGGCTCTAATTCCTCCTTTTGCATTTGGGAAAACCAGGTCCAGAGAGCAACACTGCTGTGGGACAGTCTTTCTGTATGCCGCGCATATCTATTGCTACCACTAGTCAAGAAAGAAGCTGTTCTGGCCTATGGCAAAACAGGAAACAGCCAGTCAGAAACCCAAGAGACCCAGGGAGGAGAAAGGCAGGCGGGGTCAGAGCTGACCCTGTGAGCTGTCAGGTGAAGTGAGATGTGAGAGAACAGGTAATGCCACGAAGCCATGTGGCAACACACAGATTAATAGAAATGGACTAATTTAAGATGCAAGAGCTAACTAGTAACAGCCTGAGCCATAGACCAAACAGTTTGGAATTAATATACGCCTCTGCGGGTTTATTTGGGACCAAGCGGCTTCAGGACACAGGAAAACTTCCAGCTACACAACTGACTGCTCCAGGTCTCCCTTCTCATGCCATACAGTGGTCTCAGCAGTGCTTCCTTCATTCCTTCAGTGTGCCAGGACTACTACTCAAGTGAGTTATCAACCAGATCTGCCTCTCAGAAGTAGAAGCACAGAAAGGGTTAAGGCATGAGCAGTAATGACAGAACTGAACACTAATTACAAACTAAGGTAAAGTGTTGGGAAGGAGGAGGAGCCAGGTGCTATGACAGAGAATAACATGCAAAGCTTGGGTTCTAGCTCAGTAGAACATTGCCTAGCAAGGTCCTGGGTTCATATCCAGCATGGGGTTGAGGAGTAATAGGCAAAACCTATCTGAGGGGGCCAATTAAACTGAATTGGGTTCTTTTTTTAAATCTATGTCTGTGTACATGGGCCTGCGTATGCACAGGAATGCAGATGTCTGCAAAGGCTATTGGGTATCGATAGTCCAAACTCAGATCTTCAGGAAGAGCAGTATATGCTGCTGTGGAATAGTCCTTTTGTACACTGTGAAGATTTGTCACTGTGATTGGTTTAATAAACAAGCTGGCTGACCAATAACAAGGTTAAGGTTAGGCAGGAGAGCCAAACTAGGAGAATGTTGGGAGGAAGAAGGGTGGAGTCAGGAGTCACCAGGGAGCAGGAGATGCATGTGCCATGCTAATAAAGGTACCACCACAGGGCAGAACATAAATAAGGAATATGGGTTAACTTAAAGTGTAGGAGCTAGTTAGTAATAAGCCTGAGCTATCTGCTGAGCACTTAAAAATAATACTAAATCTGGGCTGGAGAGATGGCTCAGGGGTTAAGAGCACCGTCTGCTCTTCCAGAGGACCCAGGTTCAATTCCCAGCACCCACATGGCAGCTAACAACTGTCTGTAGTTCCAGTTCCAGGCAAACACCAAGGCAAATAAATAAATAAAGGTTTTTTTTAAAAAAAAAAAAATAAGAAAATGTCCTCATTATATTGACCGTAGGGAAGCCTGTGGTGCATTTTCTTGATTGATAGATGATTGATGTGGAAGGGCCCAGCCCACTGTGGGAGGAGCCATCCTAGGCAGGTGATCCTGGGTTGTATAATAAAGCAAACTAAGCAAGACAGAAGGAGTAAGCCAATAAATGATGTTCCTAAAATCTCTGCTTCATTTCCTGCCCCCACTTCCCTCAGCAATGTAATGTTACCTGGAAGACTAAGATAAAATAAACCCTTGCCTCCCCAGACTGCTTTTGGTCATTATAACTTGGCAAACCAAGGCCAGCTCTGACCCAGAGTAGTCTCAAACCAGCTGTATGTATAAGGATGACACCAGCCTTCTGATCTTCCTGTCTCCACCTCCCAAATGTGGAGATTACAGGTATATACCATAACACCTAGTTTATGTGGTGCTAAGAACTAAATCCAGGGCTTCCTGCATGCTAGGCAAAGACTCTCTCATCAACCCTAAACTGAGTTCTGAAGGGTAAGTAAAAGCAAGATGGATTAACAACCTGACGTGTGGTACACGCCTTTAATCCAGCACTCAGGAGGCAAAGGCAGGTGGATCTCTGTGACTTCAAGGTGGCATGTCTACAGAGTAAGTTTCTGGACAGCTAGGGCTGTGTAGAGAAACCCTATCTCCAAAAAACAAACAAACAAAAATGAACTAACAGAAGGACAGAAGGGAAGAATCTTAGTGACTCTGTGTGTGTGTGCCTGTGTGATGAATTGTATTGACTGTATGTGGTTTTGTTTTATTATTGTTACTGAGACAAAGTCTTCAGCCTGGCCTTGAACTGCAAACCCTCTCAGTCTGGGATTACAGGCATGTGCCTACAGGATTTTAAGGAATTACTAGGATCATTTAATGTCCTGTGAGGAGGATGGACTGGAGAGGCATGACAGATTATAGTAGAACACACTGGCAGCAGAGAAGTGGACTAGACTCTGGTGGAAGAGGCAGAGGTGGCCAACAGGCCTGGGACTCATTTGGAAGGTTAATTTATTAGGACTCAGTGCTAGACAGGAAGGCTGAGTTGAGAGGTAAGAACTCAGAATGGAGGGGGTAAGGAGCACAGCTCAGTGGTAGAGCATTACCTAACAGATGAAAGAATCTTTTAATCCTCAGCAGTGTAAAATGACTGGATAAATAAATATCCTAGTCCAGCAGACAGATGGTGGTGTCATTTACAAAGATAAGAATTCCAAGAAGGAAACAGGCTTGAGCAAAGAAGTTCAAGCCCAATTAAAGTCTGTGAAACATCCAAATGGAGAGATCAAACAGACAAGGGGATTCATATTTTTGGAATTTAAAGAAAAAACATAAATGAAAGTTAAATGCAGCGCTGGTGTTCCTGAGTATTCCTGAACAGTACAGGAAAATGGGATGAAAGGGGCATAGACTTGAGCCATGCCTCAGGGGATCTGGCTTTTAGTCTCCTCACAATTCTGTCACTAAATAACCTCTCTCTACTGTTTTTGTTGTTTGTTTTTTAAACAGTCTCAACATTATAGCCAAAGATGTCCTTGAACTCCTGGTTCTCCTTGCCTCTCTCTCTCTCTTTTTTTTTTTAACCACAGGATCCAGGTAAACCCAGTTGATCTTGAACTCTACTAGCTGAAGTTGGTCTTAAACTCCCGATCCTCCTCTGCAGTTCCCATGTGCTAGTATTACAGGCCCGCACCACTATGCCAAGCCTAGTGGGCATTACTTTTTACCCCCTGCCTATACTGTTACAATTACCACCACAATACAGGAGTAGCAGAAACCTTAAGTACACCTTGCTCTGTCTCACCCCGGACACCTTGACCGTAAGTAGGACTCCACACCATCTATTTTAACTGTCTGATCTCTCGTTTAACCTGCTAAGTAGCACACACTGAGCATCTGACATTTAAAAGGCAGAAAAGAAAGCCGAACTCCCTGGGTCCTAGACCTCGATGCCAAATCCAGGGGAGGAGGAAATGAAAAACACAGAGAGTTAAACTTTTCTTCCCTCCCAGGCTCAACCTGAAGTCAAAACAACCAGTTAGGAACTGAAACGAAACCCTCCATACACAGGTAAGGAAGAGTGCAACTCTGCTGCGCAGGCGCAAAAAAGCAGGCCTGGTTCTCACATCCGAACCCGCCTCCACACACTGCGGCGCACTCTCACAGTTCCGCGTCCTCGGAGCCCCCCTCCCTAACGCGGTCTTTAAGCCTTTCAGGAAATGCCCGGAGGCCCCCCTTTTTAGGCAGTAGGCCGGTACTCGCTCTGGACCGGGACCAGGCACTAGGACCGAAGAGCCGCCATGCCTCTCAGGTTCTCACCTCTTTATCTGCCGCCTTCTCCTCAATACCAAGCAGCGCGTACAGATCCATCTGTAAGAGCTCTTTAGTCACCGCCATGGTTTAAGCTCTGACCGGATTGATACTACAACTCCCAGGAGTCTGAGCGCGCGCAGGGAGGGGTACCGGCTTGGAGCCGGCCCAACGGCGCTAAGCCCTCTGGGAATCGGCGTGATCCGGTTCAGGTTTGACTGACTGTGCAGGAGTGCAACGCGGAAAATGAACTACAATTCCCAGCATCCCACACTCTGCTGCCCCCCCGCGGCTGGTCGGCCGAAAGTCAGAATTCCCAGCTTTGGGCTGCAGCAGGATGGCGCAGGTGGGCGTGGAGACCTGGGCTGCAAAAGCTGAGGGTCTCTGAGAGGCCTGCTCTGCGCTGCTGCTGAGAGGTTCTCCTATGGCTCTGCGGCACCGAGAGACGCCATGGAGAGCAGGTGCTACGGCTGTGCTGTCAAGTTCACCCTCTTCAAGAAGGAGGCGAGTGTTCTAGAGAGAAGGAGGGCCCAGGGAGGACGCAAGGTGAAGGGAGGAGCACTGGACTGCATGCAGGTCAAAGACGCAGTTGGACGGCTTCTAGTGGTGTGGTTTTGACAAAGTAACTCAGTTAACATCTTTGTGAAGTGGGACGAATGTTCACTCGCTGTCGGGGTTTGGATAATGGTATGGTGAGATCCAGTGAGATGGCACTGGGGGTCAACGCCCATGCTGCTGCTGGCGAGCTCAGTTCGAACACCAGGAAGGAGAGAACTGCAGGTTTTTCTCCGATCTCCACACACGTCCCATGGCGTGCACATGTCTGCACACACTCACTCACTCACAAAGAAATAATGTAATTAAAGTAAGAATTTTTAAGGGGGTTGGTAAAGTGCTGGAGATGAAAGTACCCTATAAATTATAAAGTGTATTACTGTCAGTTTTCAAAAGCTATGATTTTTTTTTTTCCTTTTTTACTGCCAAGTGGAGCATCTGCCTCCTGCTCACCCCTGCTCTACTTTTTCTTCATCTGAGTCTTTAATATCCTGTGACCACTATGGGTCACACCATGCCCGTTACTCTGTTCCGAAACCTGCCTCATCATCAGCCTGCATTTATCCAGGTTTGATTACAGTGCACCCTCCTCCCCGCAGGGCACAATGGAAAAGTCTTCTTGTTCTTAGCCCAGACTTCCCAGGTCCTCCTTGTAAACTTCCAGGAAAATAGTGGGAAATAAATGGGGTGAATTCATGCTATGCAGGACTGGAGCACTTAAGGAGCATGAATTTTGGAGTCAGGTTCAATTTCAGCTGCCCTGTCTTATACATAGAAAGACCTAAACTGAACAAGTCATGTAATTTCTCTGGCCCCTGTTAAAATAGAGACACTAATGGTGGGCATCAGGGTCAAATATGATAATGTGTGTAAATTATCACAGTTAAATCAGAAGATGATGAATTTTAAGGTCCTGCTGTGGCCAGGGACACACCAAGTGCATAATAACTAAAGCTATTGTTACCACCCTATCCTGAGCCAAACCTCCCACCATTTTGCCAGAGCAGAGCAAGTTTAGCATTTGCACTCTGCTTCATCTCTTTAGCCAGTGACCTGACTCACAGGCTTCATGTTTGTTCTTCACCCTCATAAGGAGAAATTGAAAATGGTAGAAAGCAAGTGAGTTTTACCTGCAATTTTATCTGATTTGAGCAAGATTCTGGAAACCAAGGAGTTGCTGTGCCACCCCCCCCCACACACACACACCCTAGGGATCCCAGTCCTTTTCCTTCCTCCGACATCTGGTTACAACTTCATCTTTTTCTTTCTGTGAGTGCTTAGAGAATCCCAGAGAAGAGCTAAGGGGTGGGTGAGAGATGGATCCTCCCGCTTTGTGTTTCTTATAGTATGGCTGTAAGAACTGTGGTCGGGCCTTCTGTAATGGCTGCCTTAGCTTCAGCGCTCTGGTACCTCGGGCTGGCAACACTCAACAGAAAGTCTGCAAGCAGTGTCACACAGTCCTGACCAGGTGAGAGATGGGCATGACCAGGGTTTAGACAGACATGACAGTACAAATCTGACCAAGCCTGTGGCCTTGTGATCCCTGGCCAGAGGTCTCCCCAAGAAGTATTTAGGCTAGAAATCACTGATGGGTGAAATGATGGGACTTCTTATACCAGTTTTCCTCTCTAGAGGATCTTCTGACAATAACTCCAAGTGGTCACCACCTCAGAACTATAAGAAGTAAGTACTAAAAGGAGGACAAGTGAGGGGGGCGAGGCACAAGGGCTCCCCCTTCTAATCTCCAGATCAGATGGGTGCAGGACAAAGAGCGTGCCTGCCTCCAGGCTCCTGGCTTCCCTTTTAGATTCTGAAAACAGCTCATTAATCCGTTCTTAGAAAGGGCATTTGGGAGCTCTTTTCCTGTCAGGCATACCCTACAACTGATCAGCTAGATTGTGCTGCAGTACCACATAAGTAGAGGCCGTAGAAGATTGCCTTAAAAGTCCTTGACTGATTGGATGGGTGCCTTCCATCTTCCCCTTTGCTTTAAGAGTGTTTACCTCATATCCTGTCAGGCGTGTGGCAGCCTTGGAAGCCAAGAAAAAGCCCAGCACTCCTCAGAGCCCTGGCCTGAGTCAACAAGACCAAGCTATTGCTGATCGCCTCGCACGGCTCCGTCAGGAAAACAAGCCCAGTGAGTTGAAGTGGGCAGGGGGACCTAAAAGGCGCAGGACCGCACTGCCTCTGGCCCTTACAGATCCTCTGCTTGCTGATTGTAGGGTCAGTACCCTCAGAAGCAGAGATTGAGGCACGGCTAGCTGCACTGAAGGATGGAGTCCAGGGCTCCATCCCTTCCACACAGGAGATGGAGAACCGGCTTGCAGCATTACAGGGCAGAGTGCCACCTTCTCACTCTGTGAGACCGGTGAGTGTTGTGGCTGGGAGAGAAGGTTTTGTAGAGCAAGTGTCAACAGAAGCCCAGATACATGTATGATCATGTGCTTTGCAGGGGTTAGTAAGGCCTCCCACCCCTAGCTCCTGAGCCTTACCCTGCACTCCAGCCAAAGACCAAGTGTCAAGCAGCAGGACTGGGTGCGTCAGCAAAGAGTGGATACTCAGTTCTGTTGGGAGCTGCCAGACCTGCTCAACTATGGACCTTGAATTCATTCCTTTCCATGGGCTTTGAAAACTCTCCAGCATCCACTCCTGACTCAGACTTCTTCTGGACTTGTGGTGTGGCCTCCCCCATAGCACTATTCCCCACTGAGGTTCCCTCCTCTGCACAGGCGCACCAGGCACCAGATTCCAGGAGCCAGGCTCAGCAGACGCAGGATCTGCTAACACAACTGGCAGCCGAGGTGGCTATTGATGAAAGCTGGGAACGAAGAAGCCCAGGTAACCTATCCACTTGGCTTCTCCAGAGTCATGCCCTGCCTCATCTGCCCCTCCCTCTTGGGAGGTGAATATGAATCAGAATGGTCAGCACTAAAGATCTCCTATGTACTGAGTGCTTGCTCCAAAGGGAGCCAGTGTAGGAATTCCAATCCCACTACCCTACGTGAGTTCCTTCACCTATCTAGATCTCTCTAATTTGTAAACTGAAGCTCTGTGTGATAAAACCTATCTCATGGTAAAAGTCGTGAGGAATAAATGGAATACCACAGTAAGTTCTTGGGACTGCCTGGCTCATAGTTAGTACTTGTGAGTATTGTCTGCAGTGAAGACACCAATAATGGGTTAAAAGGCTTAAATTAAAGAGTTCAGTTTCAGTTGCCTCCTACTGCCAGCCACATCTCAACTATTGATTACCCATGCTAGCTGACAGCAAGCATTATGGACAGCGTGAATCTAGGACATGGTATAGAGTGTTCCCAACATCACAGTAGATTCTTGGACAGTGCTATATGAAGATTCCAGAACAGTATTCCAACTAGGGATGTGTTGTGTTTTATTTTAAGGTGTGTTACTTTCGTTTATGTTGCATTTGTTTAACTCTGTGAAGCTGTATTATTGTGCATGTCTAAAACACCTGATGGGCTAACAAAGAACTTACAATAGCAAGGCAAGAAAAAGGATGGGTGAGGCTGGCAGACAGAGAGGATAAATAGAAGGAGAAATTTGAAAGGTAAGAAGGGAGAGAGGGAAGGCCAGAGAAGGAGGACTCCAGGGGCAGCCACCCAGCTATACAGCTAGCCATGGAGCGGGAGTGAAAGTAAGATTACAGAAGAAAAGGAAAAGCTCAGAGGCAAAAGGTAGATGGGATAATCTAAGTTAAGAAAAACTGGCTAGGGGGCTGGAGAGATTGACTGCTCTTCCAGAGGACTGGGGTTTGATTCCCAGCACCCACAAAGCAGCTCACAACTATCTGTAGTTCCAGTTCCCAGTTCCAGGCAAATAAATAAATATTTTCTTTTTTTTAAAAAAAAAAAAAAAAGAAGAAGAAAAAGAAAAACTGGCTATGCTGGACATTTATAAGTAATAATAAGTCTCTGTGTATGTTTATTTGGGAGCCAAGTGACAGGCCCCCTAAAAGGGTAAAAGAAAAAGCAACAACAGAAATGATGTTTTTTACCTTTAGGGCACTTTTGGAAATGTTTAAAGACATTTTAGTTTTCACAGTTCACAGATACTACTGGCATCTGGTAGGTGGGAGACAGGAATGCTGCTGGGCATCTTGCAGTTGTCAGCTCCCCACCCCCTAAAAGAGAATTGTCCCCTTAAATGTGTCAAGAGAACTAAGATTGATAGACTGCTTTCTAGACAGTCTCAGTGGGTACCCTCACTGCTCTTTAAGTATAACTGAAGAAACAGACTTGGGAAGCTTAGGGACTTGGCACAGACACACAGCCCTTCACTAGCAGGGATGAGCCTTCTACATAAAGCCATTTTTGTTGTTTGTTTGTTTTATTTTATGAGATAGGGCCTCATGTAGCTGGCCTCAAATTTGCCATGACCATGACCTCCTGACCTTTCTGCTTCCACCTCCCAACTGCTGTCCTTACAGGAGTGCACGGTCATGGCCAACTTATTTTTAAAGCCCCTGCTTTGAAACTCTAGGCTGAAGGTGACCATGTCTGATAAAATTTCTTCTTGCCCATTATTTAAGACTGCTGCTTCCTTCAGCACCTCTGACTGTGGCTCCTCTCAGTGTAGCAATTAGAAAATGCTGGTTCCAGCCCTGAAAGACATGGGCTAGCTAAACCTTTGCCTCCCATATCCCGATATCCTTCAGGGCATCGACTCTCAAGCCATAGGATAGCCACCTAGGCATGATGGTCCACACCTGTAATCCTAGGAATTGTGAAGCATAGGCAAGGAGATCAAGAGTTCCAGGCCACCCAGGACTCTATAGCAAACCCCATCTTTAATATAAATCAATCAATTAAAACAATGAAAAACCTGAAATTATTTTATATTTGGAAAAATGGAAGAAATCATAATTTTGTTTATAACATAAGCCTAGTACTGAGCAAAAAATGATAACATATGGTTAAAAAATAGTTAAGAAATGGGTTCAGTGGCTTCTGGAGTGAGTTCTTGGAGTTTTTCTGTCTTCCTAACTGTATTACCCCTTCCAGTGGCCCCCCTCCAGAATGACCTCAACAAGGGAGGTTCAAGGAACCAGCACACACATTCCCTGGAGAAGGAGAAGAGCAGGCTGCTGGCTGAGGCAGCAGTTGAGCTACGGGAAGAGAACACCAGACAGGAAAGGTTCCTGGCTCTCGCCAAAAGATTGGCTGTACTCCAGGGACAGGACCCCAGTAGAGGTAAAGGCTTGAGCCAGCCTTCTTTTTCAGGGGCCCTGGCCAAGGCCTACGCAACCTCAGTCCACACTTTCCCTGCCAGTGCAAATCAAGTACTAAGAGTCCCCATGCCAAGAGATCTGTGTCCTATCCAGAACTATGAGATACGATGGAGCAGAGCAGAGCATGAGGACTCAGAGGCAGCCATAATGAGGCATCAGTGTCTTCAAGTGCCAATGTTTCTCTGAAGCCCTCCACACTCAGGGAGGATGGATGGCCCAGCCTTGCAGAGCTAGGGTAGGCAGACACAGCAGCTTGAGTCTCAGTTCTGAAATAGGTGCCCCCCCCCTCCCCGGGAACCAGCAGTTCTAGAATGTGACAGCCATCTGGTGAAATTCTCAGCTCACTCCTTCCTCTCTTCCTGCCCCCTCATTCAAGTGACCCTCCAGGACTACCGCCTACCAGACAGCGATGAGGACGAGGATGAAGACACAGCCATCCAGAGAGCCCTGCAGCAGGTAGCCTTGTTCCCTACCTGTCACCTTGCCTCTGCCTCCTTAGTCTTTCATTCACTGGCCTGTGGGGCCACACAAGTGGTCATTCCACAGTGCCAGTTTCTGTTAGGGTCCCATTTTCTACAGCAGGAGGCAAAGGGTGAGGAGCTGAGAAGTGAGGCCATGGCTGGGCCTAGAGCAGGAAGTAGTTCTTCTCTTCTTCCGTATTCACAGCTCACTGAAGAAGCTGCCCTGGATGAGGCAAGTGGCTTTAACATCCCTGTGGAGTCAGCTCCCCAACCCCAGAGCCAGCCCTGCAGGACCGTGAGGAAGGTGAGAAAAGCCCCACACAGGCATCCCCACACACCCACAGCCTCGCACCTGGCTCCCTGCACCATCTGTACTTGACTTCCCCGTCCCTCTTCCACTGAAGACCCAGGTTCTGCTTCCTGGACCCCAGGCTGAGGAAGAAGAGCTTCCCTGGTGCTGTATCTGCAATGAGGATGCTACCCTACGATGTGCTGGCTGTGAAGGAGACCTCTACTGTGCCCGGTGCTTCCGGTGGGTGTGGGTAGAATATTCTGAGGGTAGATTGAGCTTGATTTGAAGGCTGCCAAGATCTCTGCCATTCACCCCTTTGCTCCTCCTCAGGGAGGGTCACGATAACTTTGATCTTAAAGAGCACCGGACTTCTGCATACCACCCCCGGAATCCTGGTGGAGAACACTGAGGAAAACCCCGATGACCTCCTAGGTGGCGGTGCTACACAGGCAGCCAGGAGGCTGGACCTCCTAATGGGCCCAGGCTCAGGGCACACAGTGGGACAGCAGAGCCAGCTCTGCTGATGGTAAACACAGTCCCCTTAAGGAGGAAAGGGTGCACTAAAGATAATGACTCCTGGGTGCCAGAGGAAGGACAGTGAGGGCCCTTCTCCAGGAGGCTGGCCTGAGACTGAAAGGCAGATGGGGAAGACCAGCCCTGGCCTATCGTGGATCTAATAAAATAACTTGTTGAGTCATTGGCCCCAGATTTTTTGACTGTACTGAGGATTGAACCCAGGGCCTTGCACATGCTAGACAAGGACTCTACCACTAAGATACCTCCCTAGCTCCAGACCCTTCTTATTTATGAGTTTGTTTCTATCAGTACTAGGGATTGAACCAACAACTCATTCTACAGGTATGCTCTACCACTGACCTATACCTCCAGGTGTCCAGCACCATCTATATCCAGAACCCTGTGGCCTCTGAGCCTGAGGCCTGTGAGAGGTACTAATAACACAGTAGGCTAGAAGCAGACTCCTGTGGAATTCATGAAAAGGTTACACTATGCTGTAAGTCCCCAGCAAAGACAGTCCCACCATCCTGGTGGTCTCATACCAAGTACGTATAAATATTCATCTTAGTAAAGTGTACCTTCTACTCAAGACAGCTCAACTTAGCCATAAGACCTTCCATGTTAGATATCTGTCTCTCTAGTACTTAATAAATGTACAAGTACTACATATACGCTCTGTTTCCTGCCTCCTTCACAGAGGACCTACCTTCTGGCTCCTGTCCCACCACTTGCCTACCTCAAAGATCCATTATCTGTCTTCCAACAACTTGGCCCAGCCCCTGGCACTCCCTTTCACTCTGCATCTCCTCTGCTTCAGTCCTTCTTTTCCATAATTCACTAAGGGCAGAGGCTGATATGGTGGCCAATCCAAGATCAGAGTACCATCTAGAGATCCCTGCTACACTGTGAGAGACGAGGGATCAGCCTCCTTGAGTGCTCCAGATCCAGTGAGGTGTTTCCTGATGCCTCCTCCTTGGTGAAATTCAAAGCTTAACTTTACCAGGTGAGCCCCTCTGGTTAGTCATGCCAGGCAGGGTGCTGAGCGCTGTAGGCACAGGGCCTCTAGGCCTCACTATTCCAATCTCTTCAAATCCAGGCTGTGAGCTCCATCTTTGAATTCCCAACACTTGTTGACATGGGAATGGAATGAGGGTGGTGGGCACAGCCAAGGGACTTGGGTTGTTGGTCTTCCAAGATATCACTTCCCCTCTCCCATCCCCAGCACAGATACACACCACACTCCACACACTTAGCTGGTCTCCTAAAGTTTTTATCCTGGCTTCCAAGGAAAGCATTAGGCAATAGCCATAACCGACTCCCAGAGAGCCCTGTGGTAGCTGCTCACACACCAGGGCTTCACAAGTGTCTCTCCTTGTCTTCCGTACCCCTCGTCTGTACTGTATCCAGGCCAGTATCCAGGGCAGGGCTGAGCCTACAGAAGATGGTCTCTCCAGTGTTATTTTGAAGGCCTGCTGAGTCTTCGAAGTTTCTTGAGTTGACTGAGCAGCTCAGAAATAAAAGGCTGAGGGAGAAAGCGTGGTGAGATCAAGCAGGAAATCAGTCACTGTGCTGCCCTCCATGATCTGATGCTGCCCTCCATGATCATCTGATGCTGCCCTCCATGATCTGATGCTGCCCTCCATGATC
>PVIH01026551.1:0-18532 GCA_004025045.1 Sigmodon hispidus | reverse complement strand
TGTTTTGTTTGCTCTCCTTTGCTGTGACAAGCATCTCTGGGGTGGAGCACCTTTTTCTTTCCTCTTCTGTCACAGTCCCATCATGAAAGGAAGCCAGGGCAGGAGCTGAAGCAGAGGTGATGGAGAAATGCTGTTTACTGGTGTGTTCTGCACTCCTCACCCAGCTACCTGCCTGACTTGAACCCTGGCCGACATCTCTTGGGGAACATCGTCCACAGTGGGGTGGGGCGTTCCATGTCAATCATTCATTGAGAAAATGTTCCTCTAGACTTACCTAAAAGTCAGTCTTTTATTGTTTTAGTTGAAGTTCCTTCTTCTCAGAAGTGCTTTGACGCTGGTGTCAAGTTGGGAAATGTGAGCCAGCACAATTGATCTTTGTGGAGTGACACACAAATACAGGACTAGTAATCTCTACAGTTTCATGCACTGTTTGTCCCTAAGTACTCTTAATATAGCAATATAAAGTATATATAACATTAGAAGTCTTCCAGGGTTTAAAAGACTAACAGTTCAAATGGTCAGTCTCTTTAAAATACCTGGACCTCTCTACAATCTCAGAATGTCTCTATTTTGAGCTCCTGAATAATCATTAGTAATTTTGTGCTTTTATTTTTAAAGTAAGAATCAGGGCTGACTTCTAGTTAAATCAAAGCAAAACCCAAATGTAGTGTAAACCACATTCTCAGGCACCATATTTCATATTTGGAACTTCCTCACAATCTACTGATTTACTGACTGTTTTGCCTGATTCACCCTTTTAGTTTTGCACAGAACACATTACTTGTCTGCTAGTTTCAGACTGACTCTACTGCAGGACTTCTTCAGTCCCTGGCAATCTTCCCATGGTACTGGCTTGTCTGATATGCCAGAGGCTCCCCATGGTAAACCTTCACCAATGGCTTCCTGGCATCTCTCAGGGACTCCAACCCTATGACTTGGTGCCATGCATCAGCTTCTTGAAAACCTCTCTATCCTGGTATTTCCACTTCATCCAAGTGAACACCTTCAGTAATGGCTTCTCTTGGCCTTTGTTAGTGTTGGACCTTAGGTTCTTTCTCAGATTCCTTCAGTCCACTAGGTCTCAGGATTTCCAACTCAGCATTGCCTGAAAAATTCTCATAAATTATAATTTCTGTTATTTTGATGCAGCCTTGATATTCTCTTCAAGTCTGTACTAAGGAAAGCCCCAAAGATTTTTTTAAATGGTGCTATTTTCTTTTTAATACTGGCTCATTCTTCAAACCCAGGTGATACAGAGGCACAGATTCTCAATTTAAACCATTATTCTGGAGCCCATTCTCTGAAGAGGAACATCTTACTCAGCTTTGATACTGGGAGAGAGACTCAGTCATACCTCAACTGGATATACTAGATCAAATTAATTCACCTTACAAGTACTTGTACTCTTTGGAGAATGGATTGGAGGATGGGGTAGGGAGAGGCTGGAGGACTGGAAGAAGGGGAGGGATCAGTAGTGGGTATGGGAAAATTTATAAATAAAAAAAAAGAATTAAAAAAAAGAAAAAAGTTATAAAAAAAAAAAGAAAAGAAAAAGTAGCCCATAAACATATGTGATGTGTCCTCTATTATCTCTAAATCTATATAAGCCAGTCTTCCATATTTTACATTGTTCTTATTATCTCTATCCTCGAAGCTACTGGAAAATGTTTATTAACCTCTGAACATTCAATGACTTTTTTTTCAGTGCAGTGTTTTAGACATTCTCATGGTACTTGGCACAATGGTAAGCTCAGCTGTGTCACAAAAATACCCCACTAACCTAGGAACCAACTTGTTTTGGAGTGTGTTTTGTTGCTATGATAAACACAATGACGAATGTCATCATGGTCGGTGATGGGGCTTATTTTGGTGTACACTTCCATGGTTGAATCCAGCAAGAGAAGGCAGGATAGGAACTCAAAATAGGTAGGAACCTCGAGTCCAGAATTGGATTGGAGACCATGGAGGAATGACACTCACTATGTGGATTCTTATGGATTACTAAGGTACCTTTCCTACACCTTTCAAGCCCTCCTGCACAGGAACACATCATGCACCATAGTCTAAGCCCTCTTATTAATCAGGAATGAACGAAATGCTCCCATAGACTTAATTACAGGCCAATTGGATGAAGCCATTTTCTTAATTGAGCTTCCCTATTCTTAGATGGTCTGGTTTTGGTCTATTTGATAACAAACTAACCAAGACAGGCAGAGTATATAGAATGTCAATGTACCATAGTGTTACATAACTTTAAGTCATTGTTATGATTTCCTCATAATGCCTGGACTTCTTTTTTAAATGTTTATTTTTTTTTTACATCATTAATTTTATGTATATGTGTGTTTGTGTAAATGACCTGTACAAAAAAGATTTGTGGAGGTCAGAAAAGGCAACAGATTCTTCAGATCAAGATGAACAAGAATTTGTGAGCCCTCCACATGGATGCTGGTAGGCAAACTGCAGTCCAATGAATGAGCAAGAATTGTTCTTAACCTCTGAGTCTTTAGCTCTTTTGTAATTCTTATTGAAATAAAGTCAACACTATACTTCCTTTATATGTGGTCTATACTGTCTTTAACATTGGAGGCATTTTCTTCTTGCTTGTAGAATAGTATAGTTGTAGTAGACCAGAAGATCAGGCCTTCAACATTTCACTTGTTTACAGTAATGGACTTTTCTTGTTTTGCAGAACTCAGCTGGTTGAGAAAGACCATGGATATGAATGTGATAGTCAGTGTGATGAAATCCAAGAAGCAATTTCAAAACATATTAATAATGACATGTTTTCTGCAATAAGATTTTATGAAAGCCAATTGCATATAAGAAACTTCAGTGATCATTCATCCTTATATGTGTTTCCAAGCGACCAAACTAGAGTGATAAAGCCTGAATGTATGGAAGCTGTGGTGAAGACTTTCAAACATGAGAAACATAGGAAAGATATTAGTCATTCTGAGCAACTTTCAGTACTTGAAACTACTACAGAGAAATCCTGTAAGAATCAACAATATAATGAAGCCCATAGGTGTCTCCCTTCTGATAAGCATCAGGAGAGAAATAACACCAAAGATAAAGTCTACATGGAAATCTTAAAGAAATACAGATATGGCCCTAAAAATGCAGAGTTCCAGACAGTTGTGAAACCATTTATATGTGTACATTGCAAAGAAGCTTTCATTGATTCCAGAGACCTCTATAACCATGAAAAAAGTCATACTGGAGATGGACATTACATTTGTAATGTATGTGGGCAAACATTTAAATCTGCTTCTAGCTTTGAGAAACATAAAGAAATTTGTAGAGGACAGAAGATTTATGCATGTAAATATTGTGGAAAAAGCTTCTCCAGTTCCTATTATCGTAATATTCATGAAAGTATTCATACTGGAGAGAAGCTTTTTGCTTGTAAACATTGTGGAAAAAGCTTTACCACCCCTAATTATTTAAAAACCCATGAAAAAATTCACACTGGAGAAAAACCTTACACATGTAAGTATTGTGATAAAGCCTTTGCCATTTTGAAATCTCACAATGCTCATGAAAAAGTTCACACTCTTGGGAAAGCTTATTCATGTAAGCACTGTGGAAAATCCTTCACCAGTTCTAGTTCACGAAATGTTCATGAAAAGCTTCACATTGAAGAGAAGCCTTATGCATGTAAGCATTGTGGGAAAAGCTTTTCCACTTCTAGGTGGTGTAAGACTCATGAAAGAAATCACAATCTAAAGAAGACTCATTTTGCATCTAAGCATTCTAGAAAACCTTTCACCAGTTCAGAACTCCATGCCAGTCTTGAAAGAACTCACACTAGAAAGAAGCTTTATGCTTGTATGCATTGTGGGAAACCCTTTGCAAGTTCCACTAGCTGTGACATTCATGAAAGAACTCATACTGGGGAGAAGCCTTATACATGTAAGCATTGTGGAAAAGCTTTTTCTCGTTCTTCTAATTGTAACATTCATGAAAGACTTCACACTGGAGAAAAGCCTTATACCTGTAATCATTGTGGGAAAGCCTTCACCAGTTCCTCTGTCCTTAAAAGTCACAAAAGGATTCACAGTAGAGAGAAACTTTATGCCTGCAAACATTGTGGGAAGACATTTACCAGGTATGATCACTGTAACATTCATGAAAGAACTCATACTGGAGAGAAGCCTTATACATGTAAGCATTGTGGAAAAGCCTTTTCTAGTTCTTCTAATTGTAACACTCATGAAAAACTTCACACTGGAAAAAAGGCTTATGCTTGTTATTATTGTGAGCAAACCTTTACCAGTTCCACTCGTCGTAACATTCATGAGAGATCTCACACGGGAGAGAATCTTTATGCATGCAAACATTGTGGGAAAACATTCACCACATCCAATCATTGTAGAATTCATGAAAGAACTCACACTGGAGAGAAGCCCTATACATGTAAGCATTGCGGAAAAGGCTTTTGTAGTTCTTATTATGGTAACATTCATGAAAGACGTCATACTGGAGAAAAGCCTTATGCCTGTAATCATTGTGGGAAAACCTTCATCAGATCTTCTGTCTGTAAAAATCATGAAAGAATTCACAGTGGAGAGAAAATTCATGCCTGCAAACATTGTGGAAAAATCTTCACCAGGTCTGATCACTGTAACATTCATGAAAGAACTCACACTGGAGAGAAGCCTTATACCTGTAAGCATTGTGGAAAAGGCTTTTGTAGTATTTACAGTTGTAACATTCATGAAAGAACTCACACTGGAGAGAAGCCTTATACCTGTAAGCATTGTGGAAAAGGCTTTTGTAGTACTTATAGTTGTAACATTCATGAAAGAACTCACGCTGGAGAGAAGCCTTAGACATGTAAGCATTGTGGAAAAGGCTTTTCTAGTTCTTACAGTAGTAACATTCACAAAAGAATTCACACTGGAGAAAAAGCCTTATCTGTGCCAACATTGTGGAAAAACTTTCACCAGGTCCACTCACTGTAACATTCATGAAAGAACTCACACTAGAGAGAAGCCTTAAATATGTAAGCATTGTAGAAATACCTTTGTCAAATTTAGTTGATGTAACACTTCTGAAAAATTTTATACTGGAGAGAAACTCTGTTTGTAGAAAAATGTTCAGTCGGGGCTGGAGAGATGGCTCAGTGGTTAAGAGCACCCTCTGCTCTTCCAGAGGACCCGGGTTCGATTCCCAGCACCCACATGGCAGCTCACAACTGTCTGTAGTTCCAGTTCCAGGCAAAGAAAGAAAGAAAGAAAGAAAGAAAGAAAGAAAGAAAGAAAGAAAAGAAAAATGTTCAGTCTAATGATCTTAACCATTCACTAAAGAATTCACACTGGAGAGAAGCCTTATGCAGGTAAGCATTGCAGAAATGCCTTCAGCTCTTCTTGTCCTAAGCATCAAAAAAGCTGTCACACTAGAAATAGTATAATACATGTAAGCATCGGCAAAGCCTTCACAAGTTCCAGTTGCCACTGGAGTCATGAAAAAATTTACACTGGAGAAAAACTCTCAAACTTGTTTCTTTGTTCTCTTTATTTTATCAAGCATAAATGATCTCACAGTGGAGAAGAACATTGCTAATGTCACCACTGTGAGAATCCATTAGTTCTTCCAATCTGTAGCATACATGGAGCAACTTCCATAGAACTCATTTTTTTTAAAGTTTTATTAATTGTGAATTCTACACCATGCATCCTGAACCCATTCATTTCCCCATCTCTTCATGTTTGCCCTCTGTACTTACTGCCTTTCCCCAAAATAAAATAAAATACAGTTTAAAAGAAAAAATATAAACTTTTACTGTGGATGTTCTAATATTGCCCAGTGAGTCACACAGTATACCCTTTAGTCCATACATTTTTGCTTGCAATGTGGCATTGGTCTGACTTGATGTCTCTTCATTCTGTCAGTACTAGGCCCTCATTGTCACTCCTTTTGAATATTTTGTGGTTGTCCTGTGGCATGGTGACCCTGGAGCTTTAAATCTACATGACTGGCCTCTTCACGTGTTACAGCAGTTCACAGATGATGTGGATGTTTGGGTGGGTCAATTCATAGCCTGCTTCTGGGTCTGGGTGGTAATTGGTTTGGTCAGCCCTCCAGCTCTGCCTCATCTACTCCAAGATGAGCTCTCTAGCTACTTCATCTAATACAGCAGACAGCAAGGGGCATGGACATTTTTGCTGATGCCTTCAGGGACTAGCACTCACCTGCACCTATTCAACCACATCAGCTGTGCTCTGTTGCCCTGTTGAGTTGAACCTACTTCCTTGAGTGCTACAGAGGGTACAAGGCTAGCCCAGCCCCCATGATCCCCACCTTAGCTCTTCCATCTCTCTCACGTGGCAGTAGGTTCAGCACAGCATCTCTCCCTCATCCACACCACCATCTGGCAGATGAGGGACTGGCTTTCCCACTCTCATGCCCTTGCGCTGGCACACTGATGCCAACAAGGTTAGCTTTACTATGCTGCTCTCTGGAGAGAGGTGCTCTCTGGAATGCTGATGCTGGTGAGCATATGACCTGTTCTATTCTCCTGACCAGCGAACCAGCATTTGTACCTGCATCATGTGACAGGAACAATGGGGTTTTTTTTCTCTCCTTCACCCATCCCACCACATTGAGAATGGAAGTCAGAGACAACTCACCCATTCTCATACCCCTGAGACTAGGTCACTTGCATCCAGGCACACAGGAGCAGCTCTACTATGATGTCCTGGCATGATACAGGCCCATGATCCAAAGTGTTGTAGCCAGTGGGACACGATCTTTTGATTTCCTGACTGCAATACCAGCTTTACCACCCACAGCAGGAGGTGAGGGGTAGGGACAGCTCTCCCTAGTTCAATATTCAGTGAGGGGTTAGGCCAATTCTGTAGCCCTATCCCTGTGGCCTTCACTGGTAACAGGTGTAAGGTAAAAGAAAAACATGGGTATGGTGGGGCCATGGACCTAGATATGGTCCTCGGCATACAAGTAATTTTTATATTCACCAAGAAGTATAGTTTATACCTTTCTTTAAATGAATTCTTTAGAACAAGTAATTCCTTAAAACAACTTTTCATAATGTAGGGATCAACTAATCATCAGGATCCAAAGCCCACCTAGTCTATCTACACACAACTTGTTAAACTGTTTCTGATTGAATATTATTAAAGAAGTGAAGTTTGTAAGAACCTGACTATGAGTTGTCTGATTGAACAACCATACCTCTTAGAAATAAGGAACCCGACACCTATAATACTTCAATAATATGGCTTTCAATATAAGAACAATGACAATACCAAGAGACAGGAAAGATTTCATTGGGGTATCCCTAGACAAAGAAGCATAGGCATCTAGTGAGAAACAGAAGTGGTATCTACCAGGTATGAGACCTCTAATTGGTTATCCTGTATGGTGATGAAACCTAAAATTATACCCATTCAAACAATATTTTCAGAAGGTTGTAATATATTAGATATATTACATGTTACAAAAGTCAAGACCAATGTGCCATCAATTCCAAAATACATTGTTGGCACACAGCAAGTTGGGGAGGGAGAAAAGGGAATGGAAATGTAGTCATTATTAGACTTTATAAATGGAGTTGGAAGGTTGGCTCAGCAGTTTTTACTTAGTTTTTTTTCAAAGTTCAGGTTCTATTCAGGTACATTTATTGTCTGTGATTTTAGTTCCAAAACATTTCATGCCACAAATAAAGTCTGCTGAGTCTTTCAAGTACCTGGTGGATATAAATGCACAAATACACACATAAATATGTTAAAAACGTAATTTACAAAGACGTATTTGCTTAATAATGATGGCATGATTCCTGTTGTTTGGAAATCTCAGGCAAACTATAAACCCTCCAGCAATAACAAATGTATAAGGAAGATGACTGAACTGTGGAGAAATTTATCCATGGTGAAAAGTGTTGGTTATACTTCCTGAGAACTAACTTTGCTGCACTTAGAAGACTTGCAACCACTTGTCCCTGAGTTTCTGTGAAGCTTTTGATCCTCAGTAGATACACATGATGTCTACACACCCATACACACAAATTTAAAAAATATTTGAGACTAGAGAAGTTGTTCACTGGTTAAGACTACCTATTGTGCTTTCAAAGGGAGCAAGTTTTTTTTAATATATATTTTTTATTTTATGTGAGTTGGTGTTTTGCCTGCATGTATAACTCTGTAAATGTTTCAGATCTTAAAATTACTGACAGTTGTTAGCTGCCATGTGGATTCTGGGAATTGAACTCAAGTTGTCCGGAAGAACAGTCAGTGCTCTTAACTGCTGAGCCATCTCTCCAGCCCAAGGGAAGCAAGTTTTTTAATATGTGTTTCATTTAAAATTTAAACTATAGTGTTCCTTATAGTAATATTTTTAAATTGTTCAAACATACTAGCTTACTTTTTGGCTTGCAATTACTAGTATTTTGGTAACTATATTTATGCAAATAGGCATTTTCTGAGTGTCATTTATTTTATGTAGACTTTTTTCCTGGAGAAGATATATATTCTCTCTCTTCTCTCTCTCTCCTCCTCCCCCTCTCCTTCTCCCTCTCTCCTTTTCTCTCCACACGTGCCTGTGTGCTTGTATATGTAGTCAGAAGATGGGTAGGTTTCACTGAAATTGGAGTTAGAAGCATGCCTGAGCTTGCTATTAGGATACAAATTTCTGCACTCTGGAAAAACAGTAATTGCTTTTACTATTTGGAGCCTCTCTCCTATGATAACATTTAGATAGATACTCGAATTTTTTTGAAAAGAGGAGCGAGAGTTTCTCTGGGTAGCCATGACTGTCCTGGAACTTTGCCTGTAGCCCAGGCTGGCCTTAAGCACTTTTGTCTGCCTGCCTTTGCCTCCCAAGTGCTGGGAGTAAAAGCATGTGCTGTCACTGGCTGGCTCTTAGGTTGTTCTTAAAGTAAAGATACATAGGGTTTTCCCCTCAATGCAGTATGGCAGTTTCTCAGAAAATTGGGAATCAATCTCCCCTAGGATCCAGCAATACCACTTCTGGGTGTATACCCTAAAGATGCACAGTTGCACTCCAAGGCATTAGCTCAACTATGTTCATAGCATTATTCATAATAGCAAGAACCTGGGAACAAAGTCCACCAATGCTTGAGTACATCCTGTTTATCTTTCTGAATTTGTGATACCTCCCTCAGGAGGATATTCTCCAAATCCATCCATTTGCCTGCAAATTTTAGGATATCAGTTTTTCTCACTGCTGAGTAGTACTCCATTGTGTAAATGTACCATAGTTTGTTAATCCATTCTTCAGTTGAGGGACATCTAGGTTGTTTCCAGGTTCTTGCTATTATGAATAATGTTGCTATGAGCATAGTTGAGCTAATGCCATTTGAGTGTGATTGTACATCTTTAGGGTATACACCCAGAAGTGGTATTGCTGGGTCTTTGGGGAGATTGATTCCCAGTTTTCTGAGAAACTGCCATATTGCATTCCAGAGTGGCTGAATCAGCTTACACTCCCACCAACAATGGAGGAATGTTCCTAAAGGAACATTTTCAACATTAAGAGGCACAGGAAAGAATTCTGGGGCAGACCAGATGGGGGAAGAGAGAGAAGAGAAGAAGAGAAGAAAGCACTCCAAGGTAATAATGGAGACAACCTTAATCAGAGCAAACAGAAGCACAAGAGAAGGGAAAGTGCAAAGAGTACTCGCATCCCTACAAAGCACAGTCCATACTCAGCATCATCACTTCACCAGCAATACAAAGTCTGTGTGAGCGAGAAGTCATCTGAGAGTGTGGAGATTTCAAAAAAGCAGCTTCACAAGGACAGAAGACTGGGGGACTCACATACACTTGGGCATATACATTGCTGGGCAAAATTCCACATTCCACTGAATGCACAGCACCTGAGGAAAATCCATAGGAGCTAACTGATTCCCAGCACCCACAATGTTTCTGACTCCAGTTCCAGGGTATAAAATAGCCTCTTCTGGTATTCCAAGGTAACAATCACAATGTGGTACAATGATTCACATGCAGGAAAAACACCCTTGATCATGTAGTGTGTGAATGGCATTATAAATCTGGGGAATATCTTAGTGTTGAATAAGATTTTTCAGGACCTTGGAAGCAATAGCTTGCATGATGAGGTCCCAAAGACAAATCATTTGGTGTGTCTGCATCATCATTAGAGATTGAGTATTGTAGGGTTCTTTACCAGCAATCTATGTCATCCTGATGCTTGGGAGAATTTACTCTAGTAATCGAGGCTTTCTTCATAATCTTGGGCAAAGAAAACATATTCTGAAAGTTCAAGAATTTCTTTTTATAACTATGAATACTTAATGGAGCATTCTTGCCATGAATGTTTATTTTGTCCTTCCATTAAGTAACTGGTGTGCTTTAATTATACGGGCAGAAAATTATTATGCTGCAGCACCAAATGTGAGAAGATCGAGCTCCTGCCTCATCCCTAATTATTGAGATTTCCTATCAAGCCCTACATGTGATTCCTGTGCTTGAACCTGCTTAGGGCCTGCTTTTTTCCTGAAGTTGCTTTTTCTCCTTTAAGGCAAAAGACTAGAACGTATAGAGCAAACTTAAGGCACCATCCTATGGAAAAAGATGGTTATGCAAGAAAGTGAGCAAGCTGTATTTCAAACCCTAGAGCATGACTTAACAATGTAATGAAATCCCAAAAGGCTATGGGTTCATTCCAGAAACTGCAGATAAAATGTTAGAGTTTTTATTTTTTTAAATCTATTATTGTTTTTGTTTTTTATTTTGCTTCTCTGTTTGGTTTGGTTTTGGAGACAGGATTTCTTTGGATACAATTTTGTGTCTTGGAACTTGTTCTCTGGACCAGGCTAGAGTCCATTTAGTGATCCCAATTAGAAAATCCGGCCACCGTGCTGGACTTCTTTGTTTTGTTTTGGGTCAGTATCTCACCATGCAGCCCTGAATGTCTTTGAATTCAGAGAAGTTTGCTTTCTTCTAGAGTGTGGGCAGTCAGGGCTTGCACTTCAACTTGCCTAAAATGTTTTGATACTTTTCGCTGAGTAAGTACAGCTGGCCAATCACGGACCATATTACTAAATTAGAAAAAGAAAACCCTCCAATCAGGAGAACGGATAGTCGCGGCGTTCCTCCCGGAAACCTTTTCAATGCACTAGTTAGAATTAGGCGTTCCTTGTGATGACTTGCTCGCTCTGAGACTCTGTGTTCCGCAGACTGCAGTCCTCTTTGGGAGGACATCTAGACACATCAGAAGCACGAAATGGTGAGTGTGAGAGTGAGGGAAACTTGGTGGCGGGTTCGGGAGTCGCGACGTGCTGGCTCCTGAAGTTTCTCCTGGTTTGCAGTCAGGTGGAAAGCGGTGTCTTTCCTAGCAGATATCATAGCGAATTCTTCTATTTTAAGGCTAGTTATTAGGGGGAAAAAATTCAGTTTAGTTGCAGCTTATATCTCATTGCCTTTCGTGATAGCTTATTACTATGTCCTGCGATGGGCAACCATGAGTGTTGGCAGTAACCTGCGTTTTGAGAAAGACCCTGTTTCCTCTCTGACCAAAAAATAGTAAGAAGGTGTCCCAAATTTGACACTCAGTTCTCATTAGTAACCAGTGATACTTGGGCAGCCAGTATTCTTTCACCTGAAACATCTATATTTAAACTAAGGGTTCAAACTAGTTATCTGCATGCTTTCTTTTTTTAAGACATTGTGATTTCATTACTGCATACACACACACCTTAACTTTCAAATCTTACAACTGCCCTCTGTACTTTATACCTTTCTAGTTACTGTCTTTGCCAATGTGTATGTATAATATGTTCTAATAGCCAGTCTTCCTCCCTCTAATAGCCACCATCCTTCTGGTCTTTCCTTGCACACATTGTACACACATTAAATTGTGGTAGGTAGAATCTTTATATGTGAGACAAAATAAGCATTTTTCTTTCTATTTCAGGTTTACTGACTCACAGAATTTACTAAACCCCTCAAATTGGCTGCAAAATTAATAATTTCAATGCTAATAACCATGTAATAATAATGCATTGTGTATATGACCTACTTTTTCAGTATTTATACATTTTTTTCTCATCCACCTTAGTTCTGAATATAATGAGGTTAGCATTACTACGCCTTTAAATTTCACTAAGAACTGTTGCAGGCTGGATATTTTGTTGATGCACCTTTATTATTATTTTATTACAATGTATTAGGAAAAGCACAGCATATTTGAAGTCTGTCTGGGTCAAATGCAAGCACCCTTTTGGAGGGGTAATGAGAATACTGATCATGTTTTTATAAGAATTTGTAAATATAAATCAAGTGCATATTGAACTGAGGATAGTATTCAATTATACTATTCTAAGATGTACTACTTTTCTGGTGTTCACTATGAAGAACTTAAAAATATCCCCAGAGAAGCGAGTGGAGCTCAGCCTCATGACTTCTGTGCCTCTCTAAGAACTAGTTCTCAGTGTGTGTGTTGATTTTACTCTCACAAGAGTGACAAAGTTTCAGTTTTGCATTCAGTGTAGATACTGGGTTATTAGACACGAAGACTATCATCAGTGTGTGCTTTGGACAAACAGATGACTTTCAGCGCTGTAGGTTTTCAATCCGCCCAATGTTCTGATGATTTTTGGATGTCATTGGTCGCTAGACATTGGCTGCAAGATTTGTGTGTTGATAGACTGATGCTAATTCTCACCATGGTGGCTTGTTGGAAGTGCATATATGAGAATATAATCTTGAAACTTGATCTCTTTTCTATCTAATTTATTAACTTATTCCATCTCTTGAAAATTACATATGTAAGAGGAAAATATACAGAGACTGTAGCTCTTACATTGATCTCTTACATTCCTTTTCTTTAATATTTTGAGAGTTGAAGGTAGGGGAGAGAAAAAGATGGAGAGAAAGAGAGTATGTGTAAATGTAAATTTAGGCACATGTGTCCCATAGCATGAACACTGAGGTCACAAATAACTTAGACATCACCCAGAGCCGTCATGTATCTTAGTCCAGTCTCTGATAATGACAGTGTGGTGGAACTGAGTACTGATCTTGTTACCAATGTCATCTTTATGGTATCAAAATAAGTTGTAGCAAACCCAGTTTGTATTGGAAATGAATGTTTTTGGTGTCATAGTGTACTGATGAATTTTTATTTCCAACTTGACACAATCTTTTTTTTTTCTTTTTTTTTGATTTTTATTCTATGTGTTCTTTATTTTTTTAATTCTTAACTGTTTTAATTCTATTCCTTTTGTTCTAATTGTTTATACCTTTTAAAAAATTAATTATTTTTAAAATTTATTTATTTTGATTTATTTATAAAATAAAGTCCTTTCCCCCATGTATCCCTTTGTTCTCCCTTCCTTCCCCCTCCAATCCCTTCCAGTCACCCTTCAGCCTCCCTCCTCTCATCCCCCCATCCCCTCCCCAAAAGGGGCAAGAAGTCCCAAGGTGGATCAGTTCTGTATCCACTCCAGGCAGGTCTAATTTCCTCATCCTAATATCAGGACTGGGTTATATGTTCCTCTGGAGGGAGTGGGCTCTGAAGTGCCAGTCCACACATAGAAACACAGTTTGATGCCTCTCGTCGATGTTCCACATATGCCCATGTCAGTGGACAGCTGCCTATCCTTGGAGGGCTTAGTTCCTTTTCTTGAAGAATCCCCAGTGGCTGTTCTTAATTCAGTGAGCTCCCCGGAGCTCCAGCCAGCCATCACTGTGGGAATTTTCCTCAAAAGCCCTATCCCCATGCTCATATAAGTCTCTTCCCCTGCTCTCAGTTGGACCAGGAGCTTAGCCCAGTGATCAGCCATGTATCTCTGCTTCTACCTCTGTTTATTGTTGGATGTAGTTTCTGTGGTGGCACTTGGGGTGACTATTCATTGGATTATAGGGGAAGTTCTGTCTAGGTAACACCTTCCCTATTGGTTGGAGACCTAGCCAGGGACATCCTGTGAGTTCTTGTAGGTAATACTATCACCCAGTCTTTTTCCAACCCCACATTGACTTGGATCATCTTAGAAGAAGGAACTTCAGTTTGAATTGTATTGACCAGATAGAACTGTGACCATATCTGTGAGGCATTCTTTGAATTGATGGGAATATAAAGTCTTAGTACAGAATGAGCAGCATCATCCTTTTGCAGGTGGTTCTGGACTATATAAGAAAGTTTTCTGATTATGATCCAGTCAACAATGAGCCATGAATCAGGTTCTATCATAGTTTCTGCTTATCTTCCTGCCATGGCTTTTCTCAGTGTTGGATTGTAACATGGAAGTGTAAGCCAAATTAACTCTTTCTTAGACTATGTTGCTTGTGGTCATGGCATTTGTTACAGCAACTGGAAGCAAACTAAAACACATAGTAATTTCAGAAAACTCTCCATGGAACATAATTTCAAAGAGATTATGGGACTATAAGTGATAACATTCCGGTTGTTTGAAGTTGATACAGTCCAATGGTAGCTTTGGCATAAATAAGAAGGTAGATTTGTACAGCTTTGTTTTGTTCTCCTTTCCTCTTGCATTTTGAGGACAGGAGGAGGGTGCAGATTTAGATACTTTCCGTCTTTACAGTTGTTATGACAGTCTCAGGGAACCCCCAGAGGAAATCTCCAGAATCACACCGACACCCCAAATGCAAGCACAGGCAAGGTTTTATTTCTGTTAACCAAATGGGGTTTTGATCATAAAAACTAGTCAGAGCTCTTTTTCTACCTGAAAGCAAGTCCTTTTTGAGGCAAATATCAAACACTGTACGAATGCAGCTATCAAGCTGGGGGATGAGAGCACAGAGAAAATGTCTTTACTGGCAGGCAACTACTGGCTGATTGATTGTTTTAGGATGGGGAGAGAATGCTTCCCAGCTGGACCAGAATATCCTTAGAGTCTGGGTTTCTGGCCCTTTGATTGCCCAGGACCTTGGGCATTCTGCCATAGGTTCTTAGCCTAGAGGGCTTAGAAACTTCTCAGCTCCAAAAATAGCTCCAGGCCTCACATTGGAGGGACTTTAGTTTCTACATCCCCCGCCCCCGCTGAATTTATGTGACTGCTTCAATCATAAACCAGTGTTCAGAAACTCATTCATTGTATCCACTGGGTTGTAGTGGGCTCTCTTTGGATCTATGGCCTCTTTCTGTTAACCCAGTAAATTCTTCATCTGACTGGTATATGAGGTGGGGGACCAGTCTTAGGAGGATGCAGAATCCTGTGGCATTGAGTATCTATTTGGGTGTGAGCACAGGGAGTTAAGCCAGTGGAGCAAGTCCACCACATGTCAGCAGGGGGCAGGAGATAACCAGTTAGGTTGGCTGGGGGAGTTGTTTTACTATGATGTGGCCTGTGTCAGCTGGGAATGGATCCCACACAATGTCATGTCCACTGACCTGCTGCAAGGTCAGTGAATGTCTGGACTTCCCTCTGCATTGCTCATGGTCTGTACTGGTATTAAATGTTCCTTGTACAGTGACTCCTGCATAGAAAGGGGGCTGGGTATCATAGCATAACCAGCAGGCAACAGTCATTTCTTGTCTAGAGGCATTTAGGAGTGAAAAAGACTTAGCTACCAGGCCAGGTGTCCTGATTGGTGAGCCACTGGGGTAGTTGGGATAGTTGTGATTACCTGAGGCTGCTCAGTTTTAATGGGCACCTAAGGGACTGGGGACAGACTGGACATTGGGGGTGGGGCCAGTAATACATTGGGGCCCAGACGTTGCTGTTGATTGGGCTCAATTTTTAGTCTGAGGTGGAATATCAGACTGGCCCTGATCATAATCATCTTTATAGATCCTGAACCCCCATGTTCTCCCTCTTAGCCAATCTGAGAAGTTGCACCCTTGTTGTGTGAACTTTAGGGTAAGCGAGTTGCACTGGTACTTTCTGCATTCTCCCTGGCCTGTCCACTGCCCCACTGGGTTGGAGCTGATACTCACATATGCTTCTGAGTTTCCTTTACAAAAGTCTCATACTAACCCTGGGCCTGAGTGGTTTCTGATGACTGTTGTGAGATCCCATGATGAGCTAGGTTTCCAATAAGTGCTAGAAGATGTCTTGCAACCCCATTCTTTACCAAAAAAAAAGTCAGCTGCTCCCCTACACGTGTTAGACTCTGATTCGTCCCTCCTATTCCCAGGGCACACATAGATAGGAACATCTCTTAGGTGTCTCCAAATGAACAGGTGGCTGCAACCATCCCATGCCTACCAATCCCTCCTGCCTTCTCTATTCCTACAGAGGAACAGGGCATTGAGTCACAGCATTCTTGACCTTCACATTCAGGGAGGCCCTTGTCAAAGTGTCTGTTTAGTACATCCCATGTACCAGTGGCTATGCCACATGAGTCTATTCTGTGGTCTGGTCGCCAAGTGCCCTGGGGAGCCTCTACTGAGGCTAAAGGAATTTAGTCACCCTTCTCAGAGGTGATTATCCATGTCTGTTTTCAGGAGACATGGGGATTCATGCCCACTGATGCCACAGATAGGAGGGAGATCATCCAGATCACTAGGATGAGGCCTCAGGTTACCTTAGTTCCTATCATTGAAGCCTAACCTTCAGTGGGTTTGTAGGTTGTCTGGAGGCTTCCCATTCTTTAGCCCAAGGTAGACTGAAGGAGTCTGTGGGTTGGGCATGTGAGTGAAGGACCCACAGGCAGCGATGCCAGAGACCTTGAGTGCCGTGGGTGTTATCAGGATGGTCATGTAGGGACCTCTGCATCTTGTCTCTAAGGTTCTTGGGTGATGCCTTCAGATGAGGACCCAGTGTCCTGGCTTAAATCTATGAGTGGCAGGGGCAGAGGTAGATTCATAAAGTGCCCACAATTTTTGCCAAACAGTTCTTTGTACCACCCAGAGTTTCTGCAGGGTGTCCTGTGGGTCTTGATCATCAATCTCAGCAATCAAGTCTGTCTACAGGATGGATATCATTGGGGGAGGGTGCCCATACATTATTTCAAAGGGAGTGAGGCCCACGTGATAAGGTGAGTTCAGAACTCAGAACAGGGCAAAGGGAAGGACAGCCACACAGTCTGTGCCAGTCTCCAGAGCTAATTTTCATTAAGGTCTCTTTTTTTGACTCTTTTTACCCTCTCTGTCTCCCCTGAGCTCTGCTGTCTGTATGCACAATGAAGATTTGGATTGGTTTCCAGTGCAGTAGCTGGTCCCTGACTTACCTGGAATTCAGATGTTGGGCGGTTGTCTGACCCAATTGTGGTGGGAAAGCTATACCTGGGTAGCATTTCTTCAACCAGATTCTTAACCAGCACATTGGCTGTCTCATGCTCAGTGGGGAAAGCTTCTATCCATCCAGAGAAGGTATCTATGAATACTAGCAAATACTTGTAGCCCTATTTTCCAGACTTCAGTAAAATCAAGTTCCCAGTATGTACCTGGTCAGGTGCCTCATTATCTGGCCCCTGCGTTGGAGGGTGCATGTTTGTCATTAGTCAGTTTGCAGCTTTTGCAATTTGATATTATGTCCTCAATAATTAGGTTACCTCCATGAATTTTTTACTTGCCTATTTCAACAAGTCCTGCATTCTTCAAACTCCCAAGTGTGAGGACTGGGGAATCTTGGTGAGGATGTACTTTCCCAATTTTCTGGGCAATATGACTCGCTCATCACTGTTCCCATCACTGTTCTCCTGTCTGGCAGGCTTTAGTCAATGTTTGTATCCATTCTAGGTCCTTAGTGGTGTACTCTGGGATCTCAGGAAGATTTCTGGGCCCAGGGTCTACTACAGTCATTACAGTGGAAGACGTGGTGGCAGTGCCCTTTGCCATCTTGTCAGCCAAATTGTTACCCTGTGAGATTGTTCCCGGGCCTTACTGATGTCCAGCGCAGTGGATGGTGGCCAGCTTGACTGGTCCCCATAGGGCTTGTAGGAGGTCTAAAATTTCGTGTTTGTTTTTTATAGTCTTCTCTCTGCAGTAAATAGCTCTCTTTCCTGATATATTGGGCTTTGGCATATGCATGTCTACTGTTAGTGTAAATGTTGACTTTTCTGCCCCTCCCCAATTGCAAAGCATTTGTTAGTGCAATTAGCTCAGCTTTCTGTGCTGAAGTCCCCTGGGGCAAGGGTTAAGCCCATATCATTTCAGTGGCAGTTGTTAAAGCAGCCCTTGAGTACCTGTGACCATTCTAGATGTAACTGCTGTCATCAGTGAACCAGGTCACTTCAGCATCTGGGAGACTCAGGTCTCTCAGGTCCGGTCTGATCCCTCTCAGATTCTTGCCCTCTACTCTTAGGGTGCCCTGGCTCAGGGAGAGGCACGGAGACTTGTCCCTCTCCTAGTCACTGTCCTCAGTCCAGACAGTGGCTGGCAGACCCTGGGACTTATGCTCCTCCCTTTGTGGGCTGCCATCATTCTGTGCCTCTCTCTGTGTTTTGTTTGGAGTCAGCATTATACCTTGTAAGCCAGATTGGCTTTGAATTTGCAAAAGTATGCCTTTCTCAAGAGTGTATAGGCCACACCAGTCCTTGCATTAAAAAAAAAAATACTATTTACAATTTATCTCTTTATTTTTGCCTTTGGAAAGTTGGTATAAGAGAAAGACAAGTTT
>PVIH01026550.1:0-18532 GCA_004025045.1 Sigmodon hispidus | reverse complement strand
ATACAGAAGAGGGCACCAGATCTCATTACAAATGGTTGTGAGCCACCATGTGATTGCTGGGAATTGAACTCAGGACCTCTGGAAGAACAGTCAGTGAGCCATCTTAACCTCTGAGCCATCTCTATGTATCATCATCTAGGAGCTAGACAAGGTGTTAATTACCTGTAATCTGAGCAGTCTCGGGGCAGAAACAGGAAATGAGACAAGGTCAAAGCCAGCCTGGTCTACACAACATGTTCTAGGCCACATAACAAGATGCTGCCACCACAAAAACAAAAATTGAAAACAAAGAAATAATGAAGTATGCATGTGGTGTCAGTAGAACTGTGTGGCCACCATCGTTAATTCTGGAACTTTTTTTTTAACCCCTTTGTATCACTAGCCATCTCTTCCCATTCTTTCTCTCCCCAGTCCCTGGGAACCCCAGTTCACTCTTCATCCCTATGGATTTGCCTATTCTGAACACTTCATGCAAATACAAACATATATTATGCAGCCTTCTGTGTCTGGCCCCTTTGATATGATGTAATGTTCTCAAGGTTCATTCACATTGTGGCATAAAGCACTCCTTCAGTTCTTATCATTGATGAAAAATGCTCCATTATATAAATAGACCACATTTTGTTTTATCCATTCATTGGCTGATAGACATTGGGTTTATTTATAGTGAGCCAAATCTATACTATGGCCAAAATCATTCCTGATATTTCCAGTTGTGTCACTCAGTTTGTATTGATCTAACAGAAGTGTCATACACTAGGTATCTTAATCATCATTTGTTGATAGTTCCAGAGGCTGAGAAGTGAACAACCAGAGAGTCTACACATTTAGCCTCTGCTAAGAGCCTCCTGGTGTGCTGAGGGCCATCTTCTCTCTTTGTTCAATTATTATTATAATTATTATTTTTATTATTTTGAGACAAGGTCTCACTTTGTAACCCTTGCTGTCCTAAAACTCAACATGTAGACCAGGCTGACCTTGAACTCAAACTCAGAGATCCAGCTGCCTGTGCCTCCCCAGTGCTAGGATTAAAAGTGTGCACCACCATAGTCTGTCCTTTTTGCGGTTGTTAGTTATGTATTTCTGCATGTAAGTACAGGTGCCCGTGGAGGCCAGAAGAGGGTATTAGATCCCTGGGAGCTGGGCTTACAGTCAGTTGTGAGCATCCAGATGTGGGTGCTGGGAACCAAACTCAGGTCCTCTGGAGAAGCAGCAAGCACTCTTTACAGCTAATCCATCTTTCCAGATCCCAACTCTAGCTTTAAAATATAATTAACCTTACATATCAAGACAATGTATAGACTAAATTTACCTCCCTATATGTACTTCTTTTTGAAAAGTCAAAATAATGCTTCATGACCCAGTACTTTTTTTCTATTTGTGAATTTTCATTTTCAAAAAAAAAAAATGCCAGGAAACCAAAGATTTCTCATTAATTAACTGAGCATCCTATCATCTTAGTCTGGGGCCTGAAAGTACTTTGAGAATCTTGAGAATTTTGCTTAAATTTCAACTGAGAAACCATATGGCTGATACCAGAAGTCTTCCATAGAGATAGATGGCAATTAGAATTTTTCCATGGACATTGGAAACAAGGTCAGAAAAAATCCCAAAAGATCTGCAACCGTGCTGACCAATCTTCACAGCCAGCAATTCATTTTTCTCCCCTTCTCCACATATTTGCTGTTATCATTCAATTTTCTTGTATACACACACTAACATTCTTATCTTAAACATTTAGTAGAAGAATGACCTAATCCATAAAACTACTACTAAAAATAGTAAGTACAGATACAGTAGGATAGCATCTGTATCTGTAATACATCAGAAATAAGATGTACATTGACATTGCAGTCCCTGTGATAGAATCAGGCTAGAGATATAAGACTGTTTTAACAGAAAAATCACATTTGATAAATTCTACATTTATTTACCAATATTAAAACTATTTCATGTAACGCATGCCTTTAATCCCTGCAGTAAGCAGAGGCAGGCAGATCTCTTGAGTTCAGGGCCAGCCTGGTCTACATAGTGAGTTTTGAGACAACCAAGACTATGTAGAAAGACCTTGTCCCCAAAACCAGCAACTTCCTGTGAGGATAGGTCATGAGCTCAGTTGGTAGAGCACTTGCCTAGCACAGAACCCAAGGGTCAGTTCTCAGCATGACATAAACTATTATAGAATCCTAGCACTTAGTAGGTAAAAGGCAAAAGAATCAGAAGTCCAAGGGGACTCTTGGCTACACCTGGAAGTCTGCAGCCAGCCTGGGAAACAATAGACATTGACTTGAAACAAAAAACAAACAATGTCATGTGCTGGTGTAGTGGTTTGTGCCTGCTAATGGTCCCAGTCACCGGAGAGACTAGAGCCGGAAGGCCACTTGAGTTTGAGGCCATACCCAGACTCACAAGACAAAAGCAATTTCATGAAAGCGAGAGCATTTTTTTTTTCATTTTTTTAAGAGATCTTTTTAAGGCCAGTCATGATGGCATAACCCTTTAACCTCAGCACTCAGTAGGCAAAAACAGATAATGTATCTGTGAGTTCAAGGCCAGCCTGGTCTCTATAGCAAGTCCCAGGTCAGTCAAGGCTCCATAGTAAGACTCTGCCTCAAAAAAAAAAAAAAAAAAATTATTTATTGGTGTGCGTGTGTAGGTGTGTATGTGAATGTGCATGCCTGTGTAAATACTTAAGGCCAGAAGAGGTCATCGAGTATGATGGGCTAACACAGTCTACATATTCCTGTGAGACAGGGTCTCTCTCTGTACCTAGCTAGGACTTGTGTTTTCTCTACAAGGCTTGTAGTCAGCAGGCCCCAGAAATCCTCCTGTCTCCACACACTCAGAGCTTGGGTAACTGGCATATGCAGAGCCCATGTCTCATTATTTGGGTGCTAAAATCTGCTCTCAGGTCATCATAAATATGCAATAGACTCTCTGTCACCGAGCTGCATGTCCAGCCTCCATCTTCTGTACTTTTAATGATCTAGCATTTGGAACTTTGATATCAGAAAGATTGTTCCTTATAGGCCTCCATAATTCCTGGAGAGGAAACAACTCACAACAATTGAGCCTTGGATATATCAACCAAACCACCCAGATCCTGGACCCTGAAATAAAGGAGAGCCGTATCACTAGCCTAATGCCATTTTGCTCTGTTTTGCCTCTGACATTTTTCCTCCTGGCTTACTCTCTTCAATAGTCTCTTGGGTTCCAGGAATGACAGGCCTGTTCCATACCCATCTTTATGACAAGGAACTGATACTACCCCAAAGTGACAAGATCACCCCACAATGAGACCACACAAAATAAAAGCTATTCCCCAAGGAAGGGATCTGAGGCTGCACCCCAGAACAGCAGCCGTCATCTCAGGAGAACCAGCTGGCCCCCCTCAAGTGGCAACATTGGTACCCTTCTCTCAGAACCAGAACTGAGGCAATGGTCAGTGAAATTCACTGGCCTGACCAAGATCGACTGCTCTGTGGGAGATGTGTACCCCAATTACCACTCTGGTTCTCTTTTATAGAAGATGTCACAAAGTTCTGTCGGCCCCTGAAAACTGAACCTGTTTATCCCTTCTTCCTTGATGTGGTCACATTTATTAAAGCCCCTCCCCCTTCATTGCTTGTCTCTTTGATTGGCCTAATAGCATGGGTGGGGCTAAACCTAATCCATGGAGATAAATGGATGTAGCACTTTCCCCTAAAATTCAAGTAATACCTACTTTGTCAAATGCCCACATTCTCCCCAAAATTCCTCTGCCCTTAATTACTCTAAGGCCAGGTATGGAACAATTAGATACCATTCCTAGATCCAAGAGGCCCCTCCCCAGGTTTTTCCATCCAATCCTAACTAACTCAATGTAACCAGTCTCCATCATCCATTCCTGACTGTGAAGACCCCAGTAAAGTGTCTGAACTGGGGTCTAACTCTGCCTCCCGCTCCACATTGATGCTTTCCCATGTGGTCCTGTAATGTGCCTTGTCTCCTATTTCTAGAGGCCTGTGAATATAAACTTCCTTTATGACAATCATTCTTGCTGTCTGTGTGTCTCCTGTTTGGATTAAAACAAGTTCTGCATAGGTTTTAAGAACAGACGACAAATTGTCAACACAATTACCTATTTGCATTTCTTCTCCTTCTCTTCAGATTCCTATAGTGAGAACAGATGATGATGCAGAAGCTCAGAATCGCCACTCTAAAATGTGCCACTTTGGCATAAGGATTATTTTGAGCTGACGGTAATGAGGTCCTGTGTTCAATTCCCAGCAACCACATGGTGACTCACAACCATCTATGAGGACATCTGGTATCCTCTGTCAGTTCTGCGCGTAAAAGCAAGCACACACTAGCAAGGCTACGCATGGTGTTTATTTAAGAGAAAAGTCCCAGGTGGGTAGAGAAACAGAAGAGCGAGAAAGAAGTCACGGGACAGAGAAGAAAAGGGACCAGAGCACATGCTTGCAGACGCTTTTAAGGGAAGGGGCGTGCACGGGTATGCATCATGGGTCCAGAGAGGTGCTTCCGTACGCAGTGCTGCAGGGTTTACACAGCCACGCCCAGGGGCGTGCCTCCGTGAAAGATGCGTCTCACTTGAGCCAGTAGGCTCAGCTACCTGGAATGCCAGGAATCCTTACACCCTCTGCTATACACTGCATACATAATAAATAAATAAATATTTTAAATAAACAAATAAATAAAATCAGTTTGTGTATTTTTTTTGTTTAAAAAAAATGTAGATTTCCATTTGTCTCTTTCAAAGGTCTTCCATTCTTCCTATAGAAAGAGGAAAACCACTGTTAATCACCAGAGACTCTGTCTGAAACAGCCTTACTTGCCTTTAGCTTTCCCATATACCTTCCCCGACTTTCCCTGTCATAGCCTGAACTGTTCTCTTTTATTCTTTCTTTCTCTTTCCTTTAAAAGAATATTTATGTCTACTTGTGTGTGTATCTGTGCGGGGTAGCATGTACATGTAAGTGTGTGTATCATAGGAGTGGGGTGAACCCACAGTAACAAGCAGTCATGAGCTATCGTGGAATCTAATCCTCCACGAGGACCTTTTACCACGGAGCCGTCTCTCCAGCCTGTTCTTATGCCGTGGTGCGCAGGTGGAGATCAAAGGGTGACTTGAAGAGCTGGGTCTTTTCCTTCCACCTCGTGGGCTTCTGGGAGTGAAATGAAGGCTAAGTAGCAGATCCATCTCAAAGGCCGCCTTGTCTAGTCCTTTATTAAAATGGTGTAAAAGCCAGACCCTAGCTTCCTCTTTAATACTGCATTTATTTTCAGTGTAGTTCTTGCATATAAAGTGCCAAACGTTAGTTTAGCCTGTATGTCTGCTAATCTGTCTTTTATCATTTAATTCATAGGCTCCAGACATAGAACCTAAGAGGCTAAGAAAGGTTTTTCTTTCCCTATACTACTAATCACGTTATGCCCCCAACCACCGATATAAAAAGTTTAATTGTAAAATATCATCATAAATGGCCAGACAAACTATTGTTTTCATTTATAGCTGTATGAACAAATCATAAAATTTAATGCTACAACATTAGCCCTGGTTAAATCCAAGAGTAGACACCAACACTGTGCCTTCAGAAAAACCATGAGCGAGGGCTGGAGAGATAGCTCAGCGGTTAAGAGCACCGTCTGCTCTTCCAGAGGACCTGAGTTCGATTCCCAGCACCCACATGGCAGCTAACAACTGTCTGTAGTTCCAGTTCCAGGCAAACACCAAGGCAAATAAATAAATAAGAAAATAAAAATAAGGTTTAAAAAAAAAAAAAAACCATGAGCAAACGCAAACAAACTGCTGTGAGCACATTATGCCAGAAACATAGGCAAACACATTTGTGTCTTTCCAGGGTGTCAGAATTTATTGTCTGACAATAAATCAATTTTGTTGTCTGCAGTCTGCCAAGATATGCCAATTTCCCCTGATAGCTAGCTGTCAGCAAACACAGGTTCTTTCGATCCTATCTTAATTACTAATATTAACTCACAGAGCACACATTACACATCACAGGGTAAACCTATTTGTATGTGTGGGGGGGGATGTAGCATACAGAGACCACAGCAGATAAGATTTGAGGAGTTCAGAGGCCTGGGAGGCAGAGGCTGAGAAGTTGATAATGATGTGATGAGCATCTCGGTGTTTGGGATCTGGGAGTTAACTAGCTAACTAACACTCCTGGTGACCCTGCGGTCGAGTTGAGCAAGTGGGTCATAGGTCTGAGCTGAATGTTAAGATGGCAAGCTGTTCCAGGTATGGAACCATGAAGGGCAAGATTGGGTCCAGATGGAAGAATGGGAAGATGGATGGACAGCAGGTTCAGACACACAGCTATTCAAGCAGGCCACATCAGCCATGAGGACCAAGCCATGATAAAGCTTCTGGGATAGTTGGAGGTATCTGCTTGTTGAGCAGGTAGTCATGTGGCAGGTCGGTGGAGCCACTGACTGTCACAGTTTTAGGGGTCTTTTGCTGGAGTCTGGGTGAGGGGGCTGTATTCTTTCTTTCCTCACTGCGTCCTGTGAGTTCCCAGGCCTGGTTCTCCTCAGATGGTTTTAGTACGTTAATGTGCTCCCACAGTCCAAATCACTTTGATCAATCAGCAGGGTGATACCCCTGCCACATTTAAGAATGAGTTGTCATCGGTCTGGGCTTCAGATTGTGCTGGAGAGAGGGCACTGTTTATGTGACCCCTGCATGCTGGGCAGTTTTATGCCACTTTGACACAAGCTAAAGTCATTTGAGATGAAGAAACCTGAATTAGCCTCATTAAGATCGAGCTGTAGGCAAGCTTGTAGGGCATTTTCTTAATTAGTGATTTGTTGCAGAATATTTCTTTATACTGTGTGAAGGTGTGTTATTGGGATTGGTTTAATAAAGAGCTGAATGTCTCTCGCGCGCAACCTCGCCAGCAAGGAAGGCACGGGACCCAGGCTTTTTCCTTCTACGGTTTATTCGGGCATTTTTTAGAAGCTTCTACCCCGGGGGGGAACCCGCTCAATAGCTAAAAAGCTTTCAGGGCTTCTAAACCAAAATAAGCCACGTAGGTATTGTTCATAGGTCTATGTTCGCGATAGCAAGCCACAACTCAAGGCCAAGCCAAATAGGGAGTTTGCTTATGGCAAGAGAGGAATAGTTTATGTTTAAGAGAGCACTTTCCCATGAGGGGCAGAAGGCACAGTCTCGGTGCCTCAGCTCTCAACAAATGTCCAATAGCTGAGCAGGAAAGGTTAGGCGAGACTTCTGGAAAAAGAGAAGGGTCAAAGGAGAAGAAGGCAGCTGGACACAGAGGAAGCAGGCCAATCCAGGAGGAGAGGTAAAAGCCAGGGACCATGTGACAGCACATAGACTGGTGTAAATGGGTTAAGATAATTTATAAGAGCTAGTTAAAAACAAGTCTAAGCGCACTTTCTCCTTCTCTGCTCTCTCTTCCCTTCCTCTCTTTCTCTCTCTCTCTCTCTTCCCCTCCCCCACCTGTTCCTTCAATAAACTTAACATGGCTCCTTGAAATAAAAAGAAAGCAAGCCTAAGCTAAGGCCGAGCTTTCATAATTAATAATAAGTCTCTGTGTCATGATTTTGGGGCTGGTGGTCCAAGAAAGCCTGCTCCACTGATTGATGGGAGAGGGTCTAGATCATCGTGAGTAACATTCCTCCATGGCCTCTGCATCAGATTCTGCCTCCAGATTCTTGTCCTGCTTGAATCCCTGCCCTCACTGCTTTTGCTGATGAACTGATACATGGTAATGTGAATGAAATAAAGCCTTTCCTCCACAACTTGCTTTTGGTCATGATGTTTCATCACAGCAACAGTAACCCCAACTAAGATACCTAGCTAGCCTCTGAAGTTGCACTCAAGAAAGTCCAAATCTCCTTGGAAAATGGAGTCTCTTGGAGCAAGGCATAGACTGAAACACCGGTGTTTTATATAGTATGGAGTAATTTAGGGCATAGCACAGCCTCATCTCAAGCAGTCAGAAATGGGATTTATGACTCTTGAATTCTTGACTTGAGGTAGAAAAAGAATTTAAGGACCTTCAGATGAAAAGGAACCAGGATGACTTTTTCTGGATCACTTCAATGATCATTTCACCGCTAACCTCTGCACCTGGAGACCTTTTGTTTGTTGAGACATGCTTTTTCATTTGTAGCCTAGGCCAGTCTTTTAGCCCACGCTGGTCTCAGACTTGTGGCAATCCTCCTGCCTGAGATAAGTCACCACACCCAGGCACAGCTTGCTTGAGCATTCAGGAATGAAGGAACTGGAATTGCTTTTGACAGTGAGCAGGAAATCCCGTGACTAATGGATCAGAGGACAGACAGGCAAAGTCACCGGAAAGGTTCAGCAGGACCTGGCTGTAATCTGATTAAAACATGAACATAGCTCAAAAGAGGAGCCTTTGAGAAAGGGCTGAGGTTTCTCCTCCCAAGTCATTGCATCGCTTAGTCACCTGTCCCTGATCACTAAAGCAAACTTTTCATAAATGCTTATGATTTTCCAAGGGAACGGGAACGAGCAGGGTCTGCATTTATTGAACAAATACTATGGTTGGGTGACTCCTCCTGGGGAATCTGTTTCCATTATCCTAAGAAAGGAAAATGACAAACCATTCCATTCAGTGTGGCATGGTGATCCATGGAGCCTGTTGGATGAGGAATTACATACAGGAGCATGGGTGAGGGGTGACTTACAAGAGCAGGGGTGAGAGGTGACTTACAGGAGCAGGGGTGAATTGGGCAGGTGTACCACCAAAAGGCCCACGCCAGCGTGAGTGACAGATGACTAACCAAAGCTGCATTGCTGGCGTCCCATTCCCAGCTGACTTTCTACTCCCTATATAATTGACCGTCTTCTAAGACCACAGAAGCTGAACAGAATTACGTCACTGATTTGGGCAGACGGGAGAGTGAGGGACTGGAGTGTGGGGTCAGGATCTATAGGATCTAGTTTTAATTTTTTACATTTTTATTTTGTGCATATGTGGGGTGTGTGTGTGTACGCCACGGTGTGCATGTGAAGGTAACAGGGCATCTGTGAAGGTTCTTCCCTTCTAACATAAAATTCCAAGGGATCAAACTCAATTCATTAGTTTTGGCTGCAGTCACCTTTACATCCCAAGCCATCTTGCAGGCCTAGAAGGAATCTTTATAACCTCAATCTTGTGACGGTCTCCTGGGGTTAATTGCATCTATTCTAATTTCAAGATACCACTGGCCACGTCATACCCAAAGGGCAGAGTTCTGGAGCAGCCAAAGGTCTTATATACTGTCTTGAGACTAATATTACTAACGGTGATGGTTTGAGTGGGAACAGCTCCCATAGGCTTATATATTTTAAAGTTTGGTCCCCAGTTGGTGAAACTATTTGGGAAGGATCAGGAGGTGTGGCCTTGTCAGAGGAGATGTGTCTCTGGGAATATCTGCCTCTCGGTGCAGATCAGGGTGTAAGCTCTCAGATACTGCTCCAGTGCCATGGCTGACTATCCGCTGCCATGCTCTTTGCCATAATGGTCATGGACTATAACCTCTGGAGCCATGAACTCTCAGTCAAATGCTTTCCTTTGTAAGTTGCTTTGGTTATGGTGTTTTGTCAGGGCAGTACAAAAGTAACTAAGGAACTAACCTATTTAACAAATACTTAGAAAGATAAGGGTGTTACCCAAAGATAACTAGCCATCTGCTAGCAGGGCTGAGACTAACTCACTGACTGGGAGCTTGTCTGCTCCTCATGGCCCTCTGTCTTCCTCCCAGCTGCCCTTTATCAGGTCTTGAACACTTGCCCAGACTACACTGGCTGAGATGTAGGAAACAACACTTCTTTTCTGCCTCTTACTCAGGTGACCTACAAGAACATGGCATCCAAAATGTCTGGAACCTGCATAGTGTCACACCCAAGCTTTCTTTTCCTCTGAAGCTTTAATTGTTTTAGTCCATAAAGTAAGTGAACTTTAAACAAACAGGAGAAAACTATAACAAATGTTATTCATTTGTGTAAACATGGGAATCACACAAAGTATGAATGCTCAAAGGACGTACCATGTGGCTGATACCTAAATTTCCTCTTCATAAAGTGGAGAGAACTGGAGGCAATAGGCAGTGAGTGTTTGCTATGGGATAATGCTTTTGTACTCTGTAAAGATTTGTCAACCTTACTGGTTTAATAAAATGCTGATTGGCCAGTAGCCAGGCAGGAAGTATAGGTGGGGCAACCAGACTAGGAGAATTCTGGGAAGAGGAAAGTCAGAGACACAGTCACCAGTCAGACACAGAGGAAGCAAGATGAGAATTCTGGACTGAGAAAAGGTACCAAGCCCTGTGGCTAACCATAGATAAGAATTATAAGCTAATTTAAGCATAAAAGCTGGTTAGTAATAAGCTTGAGCTACTGGCCCAGCATTTATAATATTAAGCCTCAGAGTCACTTATTTGGAAAGTGGCTGCAAGGTATCTGAGAGTTGTTGTTGGGACAGAAACTTCAGACTACAAGCAATTTTCTAAAGGAATGAATGATGCAGCTAGAGAGACGGCTGGACAGTTAAAAAGCTTGCTGCTCTTCCAGAGAACCAGAGTTCAGTCCTCAGTGCTCACATCAGGCAATTTATAACTGCCCATAACTCCAGCTCCAAGGGATCTTATACCCATTTCTGGCTTCTGCATACACATGACATACATTCACACAGACACTCACATACATAAATAGAGATAATTTTTTTAAAAAAATCTCTAAAGATATGAATAAAGCTAGAGATCAGACAATGGCACAAGACAAACTTTCTCTGAGCTCGGAGTGTGATATTTGATTTAGGTTTTCAGTCTCCTCTTCTGTGATATTAAGACAACAAGGTAAGACATACAGTGAAGGCAAAACTAACATATAAAAGAAACCAAAATGGAGATTCCTCCCCACCAGAGCTGACCTGTAGCAAAACAAAAAACAAAAAACAAACAAACAAAAAAATCCTAGAAAGGCTCCAGTCTGTGGGGTCACTGAAGCTCTGCTGTTCTCCCAGCTCAGCTCACTTCCTTCTTTGGAGATGCTCACTCGCTTACTCTTTCTTCCTTATTTGGGGGAGGAGGTGTATGTATATGTACATGTAGGTACATGTTCATTTAGGTGCACACATGTGTACATAGAAGCCAGAGGTCATTCTCAGGAGCAGCATCTTGTTTTTTTGAGGCGGGGTCTCTCACTGATTAGGCTAGGCTGGCTGGAGAGCCCTGGGGGTCCACCTGTGTTTGCCTCTTAGCACTGAGGTTGCAGGCAGGCCACTGAATTGCTTTGTCATGTGCATCTGACATGATTCTGGGGTTCTGAGGATCCTACTCAGATCCTCGGGCTTTGGAAGTAAGCACGTACTGACTTAGGGTCTCCCAAGCCTAGAAGAGCTCTCTTAATAAGCAGCCACAGCTTCTACCACTCTGTCTGTCTGTCTCTGTCTGATTTCTTATTCCAAGGCAATAAAAAGCTAGAAACTCCAGCATATTTGTCAAGAACAATAAGAATGTAGTTGTTCTTGCTTCATGAGATTTTCATGAGGAGATTGACAGCGCAGCAGCTCCTCTTCTGTAAATTCTGTTTTCGGATCTAGAAACTTCAAGAAAGAGGTGAAGGTCAGAGACCTAAAGTCTGCCCCAAAGCACTGCAGTGGGATTATGTTATGTTGCTACTGTTTCCTGTCATTGTAAATATTTGTCCTGCCTATGGGTTTAATAAAAGCTGATTGGTTAAAGGCAAACAGGAAGTGTGGGCGGGGCTATTAGGCTAACAAAACATCTCAGAACAGACACAAGTGCCACAGAGTCGCCAGAGCTGCCAGAAGATGCAGAGGGAATGTGTGGAGAAAAGGTACCAAGCTGCATAGCTGAACAAGAGAAGAAAGATGGGTTAGTTTAAGGGTAAAGAGTTAGCAAGCTATATGCCTGGACCCTAGGCAGATCAACATAAAATAATATAAGCATTTGTGTGATTCTGTGAGGCTACTGGCCAAACCTCTGGTCTAGACCAGAAAGTCCAGGCCAGAAACCTTTTACAACAAAGCCTTAGGATACCATCTCCTGAGCTCTGGCCTCTTAGAATCTCATTTCCTCATTTAAAATGAGTGAACCAGAAAACTAAAGAGTTCTTGCTGACAATGCACATGGTCCTAAGTTTGTCTCTCAGCACTAAAGAAATAAATCAAATGGAATGTGCTGGTATTACACTCATCAGCTCAGCCTGCGGAAGAGCCAGCAGATCAGGAGTTCAAGGCCAAGCTCAGCTATATAGCAAATTTGAGGTAGCCTAGGCTACATGAGACCATGTCTCAAACAAGCAAACAAGCATAAAAAAGTGAAATTGGAGGAACAGAATAGGTCACTTGGCAGTGAACAGCAGCCCTCTCTGGAATTCTCTAGTTCAATAAAAAGGACAAAAAATAAGGTTTCATAGCCCCAGAGTGTGCAAAGAAGAAAGGCCAGATCTTCACTAAAGTTTTCCAACCCAGTGATGGAACTATTTTTAGCTTTGATCAGGATCTCTCATGCATGTTGCAGGATGGTTTTCTGGGTCAGCCCCTCTCAAATGAACTGTCATCTAATCCCTGCCCAGGACAGTTACCCCGATAGAGTAGCAACTCAGCCCACACCAGCACCGGCTATTTTAAGATTGCTTTGGCCCAGCTATGTAATTGGCCTTCAAAGACCTGTGCCGAATGGGTGCGGGGAGGAGCCTTCCTACCCCGTTGCAGGTGGTGTTTCTCTTCCATTCAGACATTTATCAGCTATGCATGCTGAATCATGCAGTCTTCATGCTGTTGCTGGAGACCAAGCTCGGGGCTCATGCATTCTGGGAAAGTGTTTTATAGCTGGTCCCTTGTCTCCTTGTTCTGGGATTTTATATATATGAACCCACTTTGTGCTAGGAACTTAGAATACAATATTAAGCAGACACAGCCAGGGCCCTTACCGTCTAGACATTTGAAGCTGACCTGGGTTTGGTAACTCAGACCTATTTTCTTAGCGCTAGACTGGCTGTGGAAGTTTGGTAGTCAGTTCAAGGCCAGCATGAGCTGCATAGTGAGACTCTGGGGTGGGGCGGGGAGAAGAGGAAGGGAAAGATAGAGAGATGAATGGGGAGAAAGGCAGGAAAAAGAAGCTTGGAGCTGACTAGGGTTAGAGTCTTTAGTCAGATAATTACGTCTTTATTGCTAGTGTAAAAGACTTTAGTCAGATAATTACGTCTTTATTGCTAGTGTAAAAAGTTCTATGAAGGGCAAGCGAAGGAAACTGGACAATGGGAAGGACAGAGAAACTTTGCCACGGAAGATGCTGTTTGAATTTGGTCCTGGAGGGTGAGCAGATGTCCAATAGGTGTTAGCTGGAGGGGGAAGCATTCTGGGCAGGACAAAAGTATGGGGAGAGGTCTGTGGCCAAGGACACTGATACAGTGGAGCACACAGATCAGGATGTGTTGGAAGAACAAGCTTAACAACAAAAGCCAGTTGCCAGGAAGAAAAGAACCTTTTTTAATGTGTGTGTCTGCAAAAGTTTACAGAAGATGCCCCCTAGACAGTTCAGAGGGCTCAGTCAGGGAGAGTATGTGGGAGTCAAGATCTCCCAACCCACAGAAAGGTGGGCGTAGAGCAAGTAACTTCACAAGGTTATTCTCTGTACTCTACACATGTGCTGTGGTACTCTGTGAATCTCTCTCTCTCTCTCTCTCTCTCTCTCTCTCTCTCTCTCTCTCTCTCACACACACACACACACACACACACACACACACACACTGTAAAAAGTTTATGGAAGAAGCTGGCTAGCTGGGTGGTGCTGATGTACATCTTTAAGCACTCGGAAGGCAGAGGCAAGAAGATCTCTGTGAATTCCAGGCCAACCTGGTCTGTGTAGTAAGTTCTAAATCAGCTAGGGCAACACAGAGAAACCTTGTCTCAGGAAAGAGAAGAAGAAAAAGGAGAAGGAGGAAGAGGAGGAGGAGGAGGAGAAGAAGAAGAAGAAGAAGAAAATTGACTAACCGGTTAAAGTTAGAAGATTGCATTGAATACATTTCTGTAATCTCAACAACTTTGGAGGTTAAGGCAGGGGAATGGAGTTTCGAGGCCAGGGCCAGTGAGGTAATCCAGCAGATAAAGGCCCTGAAAGCAAGCCTGACGATCTGAGTTCAAACCTTCAGACCTACATTGCTGTGGTATATGCTCTTGTACACTGTAAAGATTTGTCACTCTTATTGGTTTAATAAAATGCTGATTGACCAGTAGCCAGATAGGAAGTAGAGTCAGAGCAACCAGATTAGGAGAATTCTGGGAAGAGGAAAGGCAGAGACAGTTGCCAGCCAGACACAGAAGAAGCTAGATGAGAATGCTGGACTGATAAAAGGTACCAAGCCGTATGGCTAAACATAGATAAGAATTATAGGCTAATTTAAGTATAAGAGCTAGTTAGTAATATGCTTGAGCTTATTGGCCCAGCATTTACTATAATATTAAACCTCCAAGTCAATTATTTGGGAAGTGGCTGATGGGTATTGGGGAGTTGTTGGCAAAACAGAAATTTCCGACTACACTACATAGTAGAACTCTGGCAAATTGTCTTCTGACCTCAACACTCACACTCACATTATGACATGCACACATATACACACGCATTATATCTATATCTATATCTATATCTAATCACTCAGTAGCTGGACTCGAACTCACAGAGATCTATCTGTCTGCCTCTACCTCCTGAGCAATGGGATTAAAGGCATGGGCCACCACCATCTGGCCATAAAATGATTTAAAAATAAAACAAAACAAAAACACTTTAAAGGGCCTGGAGAGATGGCTCAGTGGTCAAGGGTACTTACTGCTCTTCCAGAGGCCCCCAGTTTGGCTCCTGGTACTCACACAATGGCTCACAACTGTCTGTAACTCCAGTCCCAGGGACTCTGAATCTGCCTTCTGATTTCCTGGGCACCAGACATGCACAATAAAATAAATCTCTTTCTAAAACATCTTTGTTTTGAGGGCTCTATCATGTAGCCCTGGCTGTACTAAAACTTGACTATGTATACCAGGCTATGTACTCAACTCACAGAGATTTGTCAACGTGCTCAGCTTTAAGAAAAATGATGGGAGGTTTTGTTTGTTTTATTTTGTTATTTTCTAATTATTCAAATGGAGTTTCCCTGTGTAGCCCTGGTGTCTAGGAGTTTACTCTGTAGATCAGGCTGGCCTCAAACTCCCAGAGATCCACCTGCCTCTGCCTTCCAAGTGCTAGGATCAAAGGTGTGTGCCACCACTGCCCAGCCTAGGAAAAATGTTTTAAGAAGAAAGAATTTGAGGCCAGCCTGGGTTACATGACAAGATACTCTTTAAATGGATTCTGGAGAAATGACTCAATGACTAAGAGCACTGACTGTTTTTCCAGAAGACCTGGGTTCAATTGCCAGCACACATATGGCACACTGAGATCCAGGGAATCTGATGCTCCCTTCTAGCCTTGGCTAGCACCAGGCACATATGTGCTGCACAGACCTATGTGTGTGCAAAATACCCAAACACATAAGTAAATAATGAAAAATGTAAAAGCCAGAGACTTGTGCATCCAACATTGCAAAGAAGGGAGAAGTGTATGGAAGTTAAAATCTCCTGAGACTAAATGAATTTCCAGAGAACTGAGTGTGAGATAAAAAAGTTTGTGATTATTCTTACACAGTTAACAGTCTTTCAGGATTCTTCACTCGCCATAAAACTCTCTGTAGATGAGATTTGTGGTGATATGTTATACATTTAATAAAACCTGGAATATCAAGAGATCAACCCAGTCAAAACTAGGCAGAGGTAGTTCCGGGAGTTCTGGATCTCTCCAGGAATTCTAGATCTCTGTGAGTACAAGGCCAAATAGCTGGGCTTGAATAACACACACCTTTAATTCCAGCACAGGGAATGGTGATACACCCTTAGTCCCATAACTCCAGAGACAGAGATCATTCTGTGTTTCTGTGAGTTCAAGGCTGACTACCAAATAGAGTTGCTCACACCTTTAATCCTAACCTGGATGGGATACAGCTGAGTGAAGAAGGTATTTAAGGCAGGCTTGGAAAAACAGCAAGCAATTAGAATCGACCAGGATGGAAGATAGCTGGGTGAGATTTGACTGTGGTGTTTCCTCTCTCTGATATTTCAGCCTTCCCTGATATCTGGCTCTGAGTCTCTTTCAGTACAACCAGAATTCGTGTAACAGAGATTCACATGGATTTACTCTTGGGTTTCTTTCTTGATAGTAAAAGCCACCCTGATGAGGAATTTATTAATACTTTAACCCCAGATCTGTCTACTTTCAGTCAAATGACAGAAGCATGGAGAAGGCTTATGTGTATACCTGTGGAACCCCAGTATCCTCAGCTTAGAATAATACACTAAGGCCGGGATTCTAAGAGGGTCTCTGCAAGTAGCTGGTGCACGGCAGAGGATGAGCTGGAGGTAGACACCCCACATGGCATGGTTGGCGTTTCCTCTTTTCCCTGGGAAGAACAGAAGAAGCTGCGGCTTTAAGCAGGAGAGCTGTGGTGCATTTCAGAACTCTGGGAGTGGACAAAACACGGGCAGCTGACTGAACTAGCCTGAAACACGAAGGAGAGCTCACAAGATTCTTGTAGGAGTCATCTACATATAGCTGGTAATTATAGACCAGTGTGTGCATGAGATCTTAAAGAAAAGAAATGGTTGAGAACAGATTGTTCCTAACACCAACCTATAGAGAAGAAAGAGAGAGAGAAAGGAAAATGGAGAAAATTGTGGGGAACGAGGGTAGCCTTACAGGAAAACCAGCACTTTGTATTTGCAGAGAGGGTCTCTGTGAGAACACGACCTCATTTAGACTTTCTTGCAGTTTAGATTCTGGGTTTGCCTTCTCATTTGATGAATTTAAGAATTCTTGCCTCACTACATTGCATTACTTACTTATATATGTCACCATATATAATATATTATTGTTGTTATTATTATTATTGGAGACAAGGTCTTACTATGTAGATTGGGCTGGCCTGAAACTATGTGGATCAGGCTGGCCTAAAGCTCTTGTCTGCCTCCCTTGTGTTGGGATTAAAGGCCTGTACCACCATGCCTGGCTACCACAGATTTTTATAGGAGGGCTTGATGGCTTCATTTACAATTAGAAATTTAGAAATTCATAAGACCTCTGTAGGATTCTATTCAAGTGGGTGTGCAAATGTGGTACATGCCTTGAGTGCATTCAGGGAAGCCAGGGTGAGACATCAGGTACCTTCCTCTTCCCTTCTGCAAGATTATTCAGTGTTCCAACCAGGAGAGATTTTTAAACTATTAAAGAAAGGGTCACTATGGGCTGGAGAGATGGTTCATCGGTTAAGAGCACTGGCTGCTCTTCTCAACATCCACATGGCAGCTCACAACTGTCAATAACTCCAGTTCTGGGGAATCTGACACCCTCACACTAATGCACATAAAATAAAGTTAAATTTTAAAAAGAAAAAGAAAGGGTCACTACAGATTACTTTGGAGTCTGGGCAAGCCATGGAATCCCATGAACAAAGGCACCGAGATAAGAACAAAGATAGGCGTGTTCTAGAGCAGAGGTATCGATCTCCTAGACACGATGGTTGGATAAATGCTTTAGGAGATGGTGGAGATCATCCACCTTTCCATGTGTATATGGTTTTCTCAGGTCCACAGGTCTGTTGTGAAAGGATTTTGCCTTTCCACATGCTATCAGGGCTTCTGCATACATGGTTCTGGGAAATGACCTGTATCTTACAAAGAAGCTAAGTTCCAGTCCAGTCTAGGCACAATTGTGAGTGGGGTACCTATTCATCATCCCCTATTTTTTCTCTTCCTTGGAAATGTGACATGGAGAAAAGAAACAGGTGAAAGGCCAAAGGCTAAGAACTAATAAGCTGTCGGGCAATTTAATATGCACATCAAGTGTGATAGGAAACTATTCTTTCCTGCTGAACAGTAAGCCCATTAGTAATAAAATGACACACTGTGATTGTCCCAGAGCTGGGCAGTGGCATGCTATCCAATTAGAGGAGGCTTCAAGCCAATTTAAGCCCCTGATTAAGGCCCACTGGGATGCTCCAAGGAGTAGTTTCTTGTCCTCTGTGCCAGAAAAGTTGTTACAGGAACACTGTGAAAATATTTGTCATTATTCTGGCTTTTCATAAGTAGATTTTTTTTTTGGAACCATAAACTTTTCTTAGAACTTAGAAGTGGGCATAGAGTGTGTGTCTTTTTTTTTTTTTTAATCTTTGGGGGCCTGCCACCCAGATCCCAAATAAATACATGGAGATTATTCTTACTTATGAACGCCTGGCCTTAGCTTACCTTGTTTCTAGCCAGATTTTTTTTTTTAACTTAAATTATCCCATTTCTCTTTAACTATGGTTTGGTTCTGGGCTTTTTACCTTTCTTTATTCTATATATATTTCTTTGCTTCTTACTCTGTGGCTGGCTGGGTGGCTGTGTGGCTGTGTGGCTGGGTGGCTGGGTGGCTGTGTGGCTGGGTG
>PVIH01026549.1:0-18535 GCA_004025045.1 Sigmodon hispidus | reverse complement strand
CTATTTCTTTAAGGCTTTTTTTCATATCTTCTTTTAGAGCTTCGATGATCATCAAAAAGGAATTTTTGGTGTTGCTTCCTTCTGTTTCCTCTTCATTGCTCAGTTCAGGTCTTGTATTTGTAAGATCGCCACTCTCTTCTGGAGTTACCATGTTGTCCTTTGTATTATTATGTAATTTCTTGCACTGACGTTTGCCCATAGCTTCAGTGGTTCACGATTAGATGGGTCCTGGTCAGTTGTGGCACTTGGGTTTGTGTGTCTCCTGTCTCCTCTCTGGTCAGGGTTTGATTCTGTCTTTCAGAGACCCCTGCAGTTGTTGGTTTGCTCAGTTCGAGGTCGGGGTGGGTAGCCTTGCAAATTCCCTCAGTAGGAGCTCTGGTCAGGGTCCGAATCTGCCCCTCAGAGACCCTTGCAGTTGGTTCGCTCAGTTTGCTCAGTTCGAGGTCGTAGTGGGGAGCCGTGCAGATTCCCTTAGCAGGAGCTGTGGGTGTGGCCAGAGGCAGAGTTCAGCTGCCCCTGCTCCAGAGTGCGCTGGGACTCCGCAGAGAGCACCCGGTCTCCGGCTTACTATTTTTTAAATACTGGTACTTTTTATATCATTAATTCTTCTCTTCTACAACTCTTCTTGCCAGTGAATTCCTACTTGTTGTGGTTTCCTAGCTTGGCCATGTCCTCAGCTCAGCTCCAAGTGGAACCACTAACACCAAACCTCTGGCATCACAAAGCCCAGCCACGGATATCATTTTTTCTTACAGCTGCTATACATATACCTATTGTATAGATGTACCAGTTTGTTAATCCATTCTTCAGTTGAGGGGCATCTAGGTTGTTTCCAGGTTCTTGCTGTAATAAATAATGCTGCTACGAACATAGCTGAGCTAATGCTTTTGGGGTGTGAATGTACTTTTAGGGTATATGCCTAAAAGTAGTATTGATAAATCCTTGGGGAGATTGATTCCCAGTTTTCTGAGAAAGTGCCATACTGCATTCCAGAGTGGCTGAACAAGCTTACACTCCCACCAACAATGGAGGAGTGTTCTCCGCGCTCAGAATCCTCTCCAGCATAGGCTGTCATCTGTGTTTTTAATCTTAGTCAGTCTGTTTTTATGCCAGTACCAGGCTGTTTTTATTATGGTAGCTCTAAAGTATAATTTGAAGTTGGGGATGGTGATGCCTCCTGAGATTCTTTTGTTGAGCAAAATTGTTTTGGCAATCTTGGCTTCCCATTATTCCAAATGAAAATGAGTATTGTTCTTTCAAGGTCTATAAAAAAATTGTGTTGGGATTTTGATGGGAATTTTTTGAATCTGTAGATTGCTTTTGTTAAGATTGCCATTTTTACTATGTTGATTCTACCTATCCAGGAACATGGGAGGTCTTTCCATTCTCTGATATCCTCTTCAAATTCTTCAGTGATTCAAAGTTTTTGTCAAGTAGGCTTTATCTCAGAAATGCAGGGATAGTTCAACATACAAAAAAATGTAAATGTCATCCATGATAAAAACAAATTGAATGAAAAAAAACACATGATCATCTCCTTAGATGCTGAAAAAGCCTTTGACAAAATCCAGCACTCCTTTATGATAAAAGTCCTGGGGAGATCAGGAATACAGGGAAAATATCTAAATATAATAAAGGCAATTTACAAAAAGCTGACGACCAATATCAAACGAAATGGAGAAAAACTAAAAGCAACCCCACTAAAATCAGGAAGTAGATAAGGTTGTCCCCTCTCCACTTATCTATTTGAATGACTTTTTTTATAAGTTGTTGGATTCAGTTTGTCAGAATTTTGTTGAGAATTTTTGTGTCAATGTTCATGAGAGAAATTGGTCTGTAATTCTCTTTCTTTGTTTCATCTTTGAGTGGCTTGTGTATTAAGGTTATTCTTTGAATGTCTGGTAGAACTTTGCACTGAAACCATCTGGGCCTGGGCTGGGCTTTTTTTTTTTTTTTTTTTTGAGAGACTTTTAATGACAGCTTCAATTTCCTTTGGTGTTATAAGACTGTTTAGGTCTTTAATCTGATTTTGATTTAATTTTGGTAAATAATACCTGTCCAGAAAGCTATCCATTTCTTCTAGGTTTTCCATTTTTGTGGAGTATAGATTTACAAAGTATGACCTGATAATTCTCTGGATTTCCTTGGGGGTCTATTGTTATGTCCCTTTTTTCAATTCTGATTTTGTTAATTTGGATTCTCCCTCTCTCTCTGCTTTTTGGTTAGTTTAGATAAGAATTTACCTATCTTGTTGTTCTTGGTTTCTCAAGGAACCAACTCTTCGATTCATTGATTTTTTTTTGTATTGTTCTTTTTTGTTTTAATTGTATTGATTTCAGCTCTAAGTTTATTTCCTGCCATCTATTCCTTCTAGGTGAGTTTGCTTCCAATTGTTCTAGAGCTTTCAGCTGTGCTGATAGCTTTCTTCTGTGAGATTTTTCTAGTCTTTTCATGTAGGCATATAGTTTTATGAATTTTCCTCTTAAGACTGCTTTCATTGTATCCCATAAGTTTGGGTACATTGTGGATTCATTTTCGTTAAATTCTAGAAGTCTTTGATTTCTTTCTTAATTTCTTCCTTGACCCAGAGGTGTTTCAGTTAAGTGATGTTTAGTTTCCATGAGTTGGTAGGCTTTCTGTGATTTTTGGTGTTATTAAACTCTAACTTTAGACCATGGTGATGTGATATTTATACCCATTTTATGGTACCTATTGATATTTGCTTTATGACCTAGTATGTGGTCAATTTTATTGAAAGTTCCATGGTGTGCTGAGAAATATGTATATTCCTTTTTGTTTTGATGGAGGGTCGCTATATATCTACTAAGTCCATTTGGGTCATAATTTCTGCTAGATCCCTTATTTCTCTGTTGAGTTTACGTCTGGTTGGCCTATCCAAGGATGAAAGTGGGGTATTGAAGTCTCCTACTATTAGTGTGTCAGGTTTTATATGAGGTTAAGCTTTCGGAGTGTTTCTTTTACATATGTAGGTGCCTTTGTGTTAGGGGCATAGATATCAGGATTGAAATTTTGCCTTGGTAGATTTTTCCTGAGATGAATAAGTAGTGACCTTCCTGGACTCTTTTTATTGATTTCAGTTTAAAGTCTACTTTGTTAGATATTAGAATGGCTACATCAGCTTGTTTCTTAGGGCCATTTGATTGAAAAGTCTTTTCCCAACCCTTTACTCTGAGCCTGTGTCTATCGTTAAAGTTGAGGTGGGTTTCTTGTTTGCAGCAGAAGGATGTATCTTTTCATAGGTGAATTGAGTCCATTGATATTATTGTTATATATTAATATATATTAATATTATCATTATTAATGATCGATATTTTCTGTCATTTTTGGTAGTAGCTTGTATTTTCTTTATGGGAGTTTCTATAGAATTATCAATTGTTTGTGGTTACATAGGTGTTTCTGGTTTCCTTAGGTTGGAGATTTCCCTCTAGGGCTTTTTGTAGAGCCATATTTGTGGTTAGGTGTTGTTTAAATCTGGTTATGTTGTGCAATATCTTGTTTACTCCATCTATGGTGATTGATAGTTTTGCTGGGTACAGTAGTCTAGGTTGACATCCATGAACATTTAGTGTCTGTATAATATCTGACCAGGACCTTCTTGCTTTCATTTCTTCCATTGAATAATCGGGTGTTATCTGATGGGTCTGCCTTTATAGATGATTTGGCCTTTTTTCCTTTGCAGCTCTTAGTACTTTTTCTTTGTTCTGTAGTTTTAGAGGCTTGATTATTATATGGAAAGCAGACTCTTTATGTGGGTCTAGTCTACTTGGTGTTCTGTAGGCTTCCTATATCTTTATAGGCATTTCCTCCTTTAGATTGGGGAATTTTTTTTCCTGTGGTTTTCTTGAATATATTTTCTGTGCCTTTGAGCTGGTATTCTCCTCCTTCTTCAATTCCAATTATTTTCAGGTTTGACCTTCTCATGGTGTCCCAAATTTCCTGGACATTTTGTGTTATGACTTTTTGGTTTTAGTGTTTTCTTTAACTGATGTATCTATTACCACTATTGAGTCTTCCACCCCAGAGATTCTCTCTTACGTCTCTTGGACTCTGTTGGTTATGCTTGAATCTGTGGTTCCAGATCTTTTTTCGGACTTTCTATTTTCAGCTTTGTCTTGTTAGTACCTTCTTTATTGCTTCTATTTCAATTTTTAATTCCTGGTAAATTCCTTTCACCTGTTTTTTTTCTTGGTTTTTATCATTTTCTTTCAGAGCTTTGCTTATCTCTTCTAATTTTCTGTTTGTATTTTCTTCTATTTCTTTAAGGGAGTGTTTTATATCCTCTTTAAGGTTTCTATTAGTTTCATAAAGCTGTTTTTAAGCATTATATTTCCTTCTGTTACCTCTTCATTTTTATGTTCAGATCTTGAAGCTGTAGAACCTCTTGCTTGTTCTGTTGGTATCTTGTTGACCTTTTTATTATTGTATGTATTATTGCACTGCCGTCTGCCCTTTTTTTTTTCTCAATTCACTCTTGGTTAGTTCTTAGTCTGTTCTTAGAGATTTGTTGGTCTGAGGGCTCTTTATCAGCTATGTGTTCAGAGGGTTGACTGCTCTCATGAGGTCACAGTGCTATGATGACAGTCGTCACCTCTTGACCTCTCACCTCTCAGCTGTGCACCCAGGGCCTTGCTATTCCCCTGCTGCTATTATGCCAGCAGTATTCTGGGTAGACTGTTATTAATGATTTTTTAAAACAAAAAATATGAAATCAAGCCACCTAAAACAGTCCCATCTCTCATAAGACTGGTTCATGGTTGTTCCTTTGTGTTTGCTTATGTTTTGGGGGGAAATATTTTCAGCCAGAAAACAAAAAGGAACAAATTGAGAATAAAAGTGAAAAAGTGAAGGAGGAGAGGAAGAGGAAGAAGAAGAGAAGAAGAAAGGAAAAGGCAGGGAGAGAGAGGGCAGAGCTGGTCTGCTAAATTGACAAGGTTATTAAAGGAGGGATAAATAAGAGGGGGAGCTGTTTGGGGTGATAATTACTAGTTCCAGTCTGGGCTCCTTGCATTCCTTCCCGGGCTCCCACTCATGTGGCAGCTACACCTGCCTTTGTATCATGACAGATGCTAGTCTCATAATACATGGGCAGCCTTTCACGGGTTCTAGTCTCAAGTCTTTATAGGTAGGCTTATGAACATTGGCTCCACTCTTGTGATGAATTTCCTGATGATCATTGAATTGCTTGGAGCCTCTGCATGTGTGCTCATGTCAGAATTTGTCTCTCTTCGGGTTTCTTCTATCCTAAATACTGCACACAGTCAGTATTCTTTAATTCTGAATTAAAGTTTATTCCCACTGTACAAGTTTCAGTATATCATCCCTTGACATTTATTCTAAATTTTCTGAAACTGTGGTTTGCACACGATTTAGAGCTACCAAATAGATGGCACCAAAGGCTTTTGGTTTTGTCTTGTTTTGGTTTGATTTTGTTGTTGCTGTTCTTGTTTTTGGAGACAGGATCTCTCTGTGCACCCCTGGCTGTCCTGGAATTTGCTGTGTAGACTAGGTTGACCTTGAACTCACAGAAATCCGACTGCCTCTGCTTCTGAGTGCTGGGATTAAATGTGTGTGCCACATGCTCATCAAGCAAGTTTTACTTTAATGTATCTTGATGTTGCTGCTCTAGTGGAATGCCTGGAAGAGTATAATCCTGGTGTCCCCAGTCTCTTCTCTGTCTTCTATTTCCACCTATAACTTTTATCTCCTTTTCTCCTTCTCTTCCTGCTCTTTTTTTCCTTTTTTACAGATCTCTTGAACATGCCTAGACAAAAGCCCATGATTAGGGAGATTATAAACTTTAGGGGACAACCTATTCTTGCTGTGTTTCTTTTCTTTTTTTACTTTGAATTGCATATTTTAATCTTTTTTCTCTGAAATGCAAAAGCAAGGTTTATTGAAAAGTACAAGCCACAGCAGGAAGCCATCAAGCACTCCATGGCAGTGGAGGCCTGAGCAGGTACACTCCTCTCTACAAGCTCAGTTTTTAAAGGCAAAATCCACAAAGTTACACATCAATTAGGTGTATGCAATTCAATCAGCATAGATGCAATTCTCATTTGCTTGTTTTTAGGGACTTTCTAGAATTCTTCTGTTATCTTAGCCAGCTGTTTGTCAAACTTTATTAACTTATTTTTATAGAATAAAGTCTGATTTTTTTTTCTATGTATCCCCTTGTTCAAACTCCCTTCCCCCGTCACGACCCATCTCTGTCAGTTTCTCTTCTCTCCATCCCCCATCCCCTCCTCAGAAAGGGCAAGAGGTCCCAGGGTGGATTACTTCAGCATCCACTTCAGGCAAGTTCGATTTCCTCATCCTAATATCAAGACTGGGTCAGGTGTTCCTCTGGAGGGAATGGACTCCAAGGTACCAGTCCAAGGTGCTTCAGATCCTAAGCCATTCAGTGGTTGTGGTTTGCAGCTTGGGTGTTCTTTGCTTTTTGTTTAAAGTCCACTAATGAGTGAGTACATCCCCTGCTTATCTTTCTGGGTTTGTGATACCTCACTCAGGAGGATATTCTCCAAATCCATCCATTTGCCTGCAAATTTTAGGAAATTACTTTTTCTTACTCCATTGTGTAGATGTACCACATTTTGTTAATCCATTCTTCAGTTGAGTGGTATCTAGGTTGAGCCCAAAACCCTAAATCACCCAATTAAAAAATGGGGCTCAGAACTAAAAAGGGAATTCTCAACAGAAGAATTACAAATGGCTGAAAGGCACCTGAAAAAGTGCTCAACTTATTTAGCCATCAGAGAAATGTAAATCAAAACAACTTTGAGATACCACCTTACACCTGTCAGACTGGCTAAGATAAAAGACACAGATGACAGCCTATGCTGGAGAGGGTGCAGAGCAAGGGGAACACTCCTCCATTGTGGGAGTGTAAGCTTGTTCAGCCACTCTGAAATGCAGTATGGTGGTTTCTCAGAAAACTGGGAATCAATCTCCCCAAGGACCCAGCAATACCACTACTGGCATATACCCTGAAGACGCACATTTATACCCCCAAAGCATTAGCTCAACTATGTTCATAGCAGCATTATTTGTAATAGCAGGAACCTGTATTTTTTTATTATGTTGTCAGAATGCCATGTAAACATTGATATTTGTATTCACATTTATGTTACTTTCAACTTTCGTCAATGAAACTTCTTTTTGCAGTTGGTAATAGTTAATTCAGTGATTCATAACTGGTCAAACTGCTGAATATAAATACCTGTTACTGCTCAGCTAAGAAGGGTTTATCTATATCAACCACTCCTATCCCAAGGCTCAGGGAACATCACAGACACAGATGAGGAAGGCAAAAAGAATATTAGAACAAGTGGGTGGTAAGGAGAGCTGTGCAATGCTGATTTCCAGACACGACATGGAAATTGCATCAATTCACAGCTGTTGTGGTCACATACACACAGGCTGCACAAGGTCAAGCTAGTCAAAAGTCCAGCATAAATGGGTGAGAGGACCCTAAGGTCCAACCACTGACAGAAGAGCTTTCAGCAGTTGTTGGCTGTTGAGGAGGGAGAGTCACTTCTTTGGGGACAATGGCACAGCTAGATTGTTCATGTGGATGACTATGCACTCAAGTGCATATGGTCTGCACTAATTGGACTCTGAAGGTTATTAGTGACAATTATAAAAAAGAACATGAAGTTCATACCAAGACAGGGTGGGAGACATTAGGGGAGTTGAAAGGAGGTAGTAGTGGTGGGTCATATGATCAAATGCATAGCATAAGTGTATGAAAATTTTAAATAATAAATAAAAATATTATTACAAATGTGTAAATAGCATTAAGCCCACCTAAACATGTAGGTCATCTCATCTAGCCATGATAGGTTCTGGACTCTTTTCTTCTATTTTGTGAAGGAAGCCCCCTCAAAGAAATTATTAGCAGACTTAACAGGCAGCCAACAGAATGGAAGAAAATTTTGCCAGTTATTAATTTATGCAGGATTTATAGTTACCTACAAAACACCAAAAGTTAAAACTGTCATTCAACAAAAAGACTAAGGGAAAAAACCGAGTTTTTAAGTGTTCAATATCTCTAGCTATCAGAGAAATGCAAATAAACTAAATCTACTGTGAGATGAGATATCAAGTCAGACTTCCTGTTACCAAGAAATTTGAAAACAAATGCTTGTGAGGATCCCAGAAAAGAGGAATTCTTATTCATTGCTGGAAGCAGTGCAAGCAAGTCTAGCCATTTAGGAAGGGAATATGATGATCCCTCAAGAAACTGACACACCTATACCACTCAGACATTTCTCCTCTTTGAGTTTGAAAAAATTAGCAAAAATTGTAATAATTTGAGAATAAAAAATTTACCTTCTTATATAGGGTTTTACTTCTGGCATCCCTATCCAAAATGTTAACAAATTGACATATTATGAGTATGCTTCCTTATGGAATGATTTAAATCTGATGATTTCAAATGTTAATTTTTGAAATTGATGCTGAGAAAAAAAATCCTGTCCCAGGATTTAAAGACAAAGGGTGCCTGAAGTATTAAAATATGCTTTCATCAAATACCCAAAGAATTTCTAAACTGCTTTTTGCTAAGCAAACATCAGATTGTCCTGAGTGTAGGATCCTTCTGCCTGATTTCGGAATCTCAATCCATATAAAATATATATATATATATATATATTTTGTCAATGTTGATATGAGTTAACTTTGCTGCTGAAGTAATTGCTAATACATTTAAACTAAAATTCTAGAGAAAAAGCCACACCCTACAGGGATCAATTTTAAAGGCTAATTGACTGATTAAAATTGTGGAGAGATTTGAATGGTACAGGTCCATCAAGAGTCTAATTGCAAATTATCTTGAATTATCATTAGACTCCCAAAGAGCCATTTATTGCCTACCTTTGTATACAAAATGAATCCTTATCAGTATGACTTAAAACTGTTGGGATGCATTGATTTAAGGAAACACTGGCTTCCACCAACTCAAAAGCTATGAATGTCATCAGACAGCATCTCAGACCTCATTTCCACTGATTCAGAAGGCCTGTCACCAAGAAATTTGAAAAGAAATGCTCAAGGGTGTGCCATAAAAGCAGAATCCTTATTCATTTCTAGTGGGAGTGCAAGCAAGTGTAGCCATTTTGAAAGAGAATATAATGGTCTCTCAAAACATTGATATATCTATACCACTCTGGGACACATGCTCAAAGGACTCCTGATCGTACTACAGAGACACATGCACAAAGGTTTATCTGCTTTGTCTACCTGCTGTTTCCACCAATAAATTAATTTTTTGATAAATTAATTAAGTTTTTTTGAGACAAAGTCTTATATCTATGGCTGTCCTGTAATTTACTATGTAGGCCAAGCTGACGTCAACTCACTGAGACCATAGTGCCTTTGTCTTCTGAGTGCTGGGATTAAAAGTGTGCACCACCATGCCTGATACCAGTAATGTATTGGAAGTGTTTTGATTTACATTTTTCTTGTTCTGTTGTTATAAAAACTTCGTTTAGTTGTTACCATGTTGAAACTTGGACTTGCAGTAAAGAAAATCCATGTTCCTGGGCCATGGTCACTCATATTGGGCTCCAGATTAAAGTCTTATACTTTTTGAGGTGAAAGATGTTTCTATCAACATTTATCTTTTGTTTTAAGTATATTTTTATTGTCTAATTTGGTGTGTGTGTGTGCATTGCAGGATTATAAAGATAATACCAGTATTATTCACAAAAGGGCAATATTAGATTTTGAGTCTTTATTCATTGAACCATTAAACTGACTATATTTATAATAGAAAACATTCTTTTTATGTAATTTATGTATATGATATTATGATTATGTAATGTGATATGATGCAACTCTGGAGGATGCAGCATGATGAAAATTCTATTAGAAATTAGTTTTCAAATATACTTTTAATTACTATGGAACAATTACATGCATGTATATTTAATACTACCTGCAGCATATTGCTACCAAAGAAAACAATTTTCCTTTTAGGAATTCTTATTCTCATTAATTAAAGAATTTTAAAACAGATTCAAATGGAAGCTTAAGGGAACTTTAATTTGTGCCTGAGAGAAAACAACAGGACAGGCAAGCTGTGGATCTTGTTACGTGCCTGGAAGAGGAAGATAGGGGGAGAAAAGCCTTAGCAATGTACAAATGGGTTACCATGGAACTTTTAGTTTAGGGACTTCATATTCAGCAATGAAGTTAGCAAGTTGTTGCATCATGGGAAGTGGAGAAAGTGAAGCTTGCATCTGAGAATGAGTAAAAACTAAACCCAGAGTGTCTGGTAAAGCAGCTTTAGGTTTTTGGCATGAATAAAAAGGAAAAAAAATACAGATAAAGGAAAAGGAAAGGGGATGCTTTCCACGTTAGCAGGCAGGCTTAGTGTTGCATGGTGGAAGCTCTGTAAGGCAGTGCAGTGGGGAAGGGGATGCTGGAAATTTAAAGTACATTATCTTACTGAGGTGCTAGAGAGTTACCTCTCTCAGCTCCTTATCATATACTCATATACATCAGCTTTCCAGAGGAGTGACCGCCTGGACAGGTGTTGACCAGACTAGATGGATTCATTCTGTACTGTTTCTTTGAAGGTATTTTATTTTATGGGGCTACAGAGGTGACTTACAGCTGCTCTTCTCAGGAGGAGGACAAAAATTCAGTTTCTAAACATCCAAGTTAGGCAGCTCATGCCACTTGTAACTCCAGCTCTAGAATGTCAGGCACACTCTTCTGCTTTCTGAAGGCATCCTCACACATGTGGTACACACACACACACACACACACACACACACACACAGAGAGAGAGAGAGAGAGAGAGAGAGAGAGAGAGAGAGATACAGATAGATAGATAGATAGATAGATAGATATACACATACATGTATCTCAAAATCTTAAAGATTTTATTTGATTTTTAACCATGTATATATGAGTGGTGAGTGTGTGAATGCAGGACATGCAGAGGCCAGAGGAGGTCTGAGGAAGTGCAACTATGTGCAGAAGCAGGAAGGGGTACCTGCAGAGGTGGGAGGCACATCGCATATTTGAATGCACACACCTACCTGGGACAATGGGGAAGTAGGCATGAGAGTGTAGGTGCCTGCAGAGCCTAGAAGGGCAATGGGCATCTGAGTGCAGATGTGCACATATCCTAGAGGTAGGCAGTAGACATGTGAGTTCAGATGCCTGCAGATGATAGAGGAGGGTGATGGGCAGGTGAGCGAGGTTTCTACAGAGGCCAGGCTGGCAGGGGGCATGTGTGGTGGTTTGAATTGGAATGGTCCCCATAGACTCATGTGTTTGAGTGCTTGGCCCATAAAGAGTAGCACCATTAGGAGGTGTGGCCTTGTTAGAGAAAGTATGTCAGTGTGAAGGTGGGCTTTCAGGTCTCGTATATGCACAAGTCACACCCCATGTAGCAGTCTCTCCTTGTGCTGCCTGTGGACCAAGATGCAGAAGTCTCAGCTTCTTCTCCAACACCACATCTGCCTGCACACTGCCATGCTTCCCCCCATGATGATAATGGACTAAACCCATAAAACTATTAGCCAGCCCCAATGAAACTGTTTTCTTTTATAAGGGTTGCCATGATCATGGTGTTATTCACAGCAATAGAAATTCTAACTAAGATAGCATGTGAGTTCAGATGTCTGCAGAACCTGGATAGGGTCAGTGGGTATGTGTGCGCAGGTACCTGCAGAGGGCAAAGTGAGTCAGTGAGCATATTGAGGGCAGGTGCCCACAGAGGCCAGGGCAGGCAGTGGCCATGTGAAAGTGCATGCAGAGTATAGAGGAGGAAGGTCTGCATGTGAGTTCAGATGCCTCTGAAATTGAACAGGAGCAGTTTGCATGTGAGTGCAAATACAAGCAATGATCAGGGAGTTGGTGTGGGGCATGTGGGTACAGGGGCCTACAGAGGCCAGACATGTGAATGCCAAGGTGTGTATTTGGCATTTGAATGCAGGTGTATTTGGAAAGAGGGGCTGAGGCAATGAGTTTGTGAATTCAGTTGCTCCAGAGGCCATAGCGGGGAAGTTGGCCTGTTAGTGTAGCTTTCTATAGAGACGAGACAGCTAGTGGGTACTTGATCCAGGTGCCTGGAAATGCTAGGAAGCAATATGCACATGAGTGCTATTGCTGCAGGGACCAGTGGGCATTGGGCATGAGTTGCTGCATAGGACAGAGTGGGGCAGTGGGTATGTGTGTGTAGGTGCATGCACACGACATTGCAGACAGTACCCGGGTGAGTATAGGTTAATGCACAGGCTGGGAAAGGGACAGTGGACATGTGACCACAGATGCTTGAAGAGGCCAAAGGGTGGAAGTGGGAATATGTGTATAGGTTCCTGTAGAGACCAGGCAGGCAGTGGGCATATTAGTGCAAGTGCCTTGTAATGCAAAGTGGAATAATGGGCATGTTAATGGTCCTGCCTGCAGGGGACAGAGGAAGCAGTGTGCATATGACTGCATATGCATGCAAATGTATAGAGGGCAGGTGGCATTTAGTGCAGATACTTGCAAAGACCAGAGATGTATATAACATGTAAGTGCTGGAACCTTTCAAATTACAAGATGAGGCTGTTGTTATGTAATTGCAGTTGCTGTAGAGGTGTTTGGGCAGCGGGCTTGGGAGTGTATGTACCCACAGAGACAAGGGGACAGGAGGCATGTGCTTGCAGTGCCTGTAAAGGACAGAAGGGGCAATGGGCTTGTAGTGCAGGTACTATATAGGCCAGAGAAGAGCAGAGGGCCAGTGAGGTTAGGAGTCTGCAGAAGACATCTAGGGGGTTGTGGGCATCTGAGTGCAGGTACCTTTCCCAAAACAGAATGAGATTCCTCCAGAGACCATGGGGTAATGGGCATGTGAGTACAGGTTCTTGCAGAAGACAGGCAGGCATAAGCATGGGAATTCAGGTGCTTGCTAGATGGTATCAGAGGGCAAATGAGTACAAATACCTGAAGAAGCCCGAGCGGGGGGCAGTTGGCATCTAAGTGTAAATATCTGCATAGATCAGAGTGGGGCACTGGATACATGACTGTAGGTGCTTGTGAAGGTGAGTGCAGGTATTGGTCATGTGATTGCAGGAGTCATTAGAGGCCTAGGAGCCATGAGCATGGAGTGCAGATGCCTCAAGAGGCTGGGGGAGGGGGTAGTGGGCATGGGAGTGTAGGTTCTTGCAGAGGCCAGGCAAGCAGTGGGCATATAAATACAGGTGTGTGTAGAAGCCAGAAAGAGCTGGTGGGCATGTGAGCACAATTGTTGTGGAGGCCAAGGGGCAAGGAACATGTGAATACAAGTCAACGTCAAGGCAATAGGGGGCTGTGGGTATGTGAGCGCAGGTTCTTGAGGAAGCCAAAGAGGGTCAGTGGGCATGTGACTTCAGGTACTTCCATTAAATAGACAGGGGCAGTAGGTATGAGTGCTCTTGCTTGCGCAAGCCAGAAAAGGCAGTGGGCATATGAATGCACTCGGCAGCAGAAGCTAGGGGCAATGGGCATTTGAGTGAAGGAACCTGCACAGGACAGAGGAGCAGTTGGCATGTGAGTGCAGGTACCTGCAGAAAGCTCTATGCCAGCAGGTGCCTGCAATGGTCAGGTCACACAGTGGCCATGTGTGTACACGTGTCTGCAGACTATAGAGGAGGGAGGTAGGCGTGAGAGTTCAAGTGCCTGTAGAAAACAAATTGGAGCAGTAGGCATGCGAGTGCAGGTTCCTGGAGAAGCCAGAGAGGAACAGTGTCATATGAGCGTAAGTACCTGCATAGGGCACAGTGGGGCAGTAGGTACATGAGTGCAGATGCTTGCAGAGGCCAGTGAACGCACTGGCCGTATTAATGTACGTCCAATCAGAGGACAGATGGGTAGTGAGTATATAAGTGCAGGGACCTTCAGGGTCCAGGGAAGGATTGGGCATGTGAGTGCAGATGCCTTAGGAGGCCTTGGAGGGATGGGTGGGGAAGTAAGCGTTTGTGTGCAGGTTCCTGTAGTCTCCAGGCAGGCAGTGAGAATGGGCATGCAGGTGCCTGGAGAGGCTAGAAGATAGAGGTAGACATGGAGGTCTAGGTGCTTGCTGAGTAAAAGGAGAGTGCCCCGGCCATTGCCCTGGCCAGCAATGGGACCTGAACCTGGGAATGAAACAAATGGAAGGCAGGAACACAAAGAACGGAAGGACAAGACAAAGATCTCTGATCAAGTCCCCTTTAGCTTTATTATTTCAGCCAATATTTACACAGAATCTCTGCCATGCAGGTAGCTGGGAAGGAAGGGGTGGGATATTCAAAAGAAGGTGGCAAGCTTGTGAGGAGAAGTAACAGACAGGGTAAAATTGATATGGAAATCTGTTATCAGTCGAGGGTCTGGAGGATGTCACCTGCTGATCTGAGAGGATCAAAGAAGAAAGCCTGGAGGATGTTACTTGCTAGTCTGAGGAGATCAAAGAAAACCACTTGGAGTCATGGTTTAGCTTAAAACAATAAGGGGTGTAGTCTTCTGGCAAATGGCTATCTAAAATATAGACTGCTGGCATATGGCTAGCTGTAAGAGCTAACTTATAAAATATGGCTAAGTTAGGCTTTGGCTCCCAACAGGAGAGAGGTCTGCATGTGAGCTCAGACACCTCCAAAAGCAAGCAGGAGTAGTTTGAAAGAGTGTAAATTATCCGTAATGGCCAGCAAGTGCCTGCTAAGTATAGAGGAGGAGGCCAACATGTGAGCTCAGGTGCTTCCAAATGCAAGCAGGAGGGATTTGCATATGAGTGCAAATACCTGCAATGGCTAGAGAGTTGGTGTGGGCATTTGAGTATAGGCATCAGCAGAGACCAGGAGGTGATAGTAGGCTTGTGAGTGTAATTTTCTGCAGAACCCAGCTATCGTGTGGGCACATAAGTGCTGTTGCCTGAAAAGGCCAGCTAGAAAGTGACATGTAAGTGCAGAGGCCAGGGATGCATTTGGCACGTGAATGTAGATGCCTTTGGAAGGACAGGATAGGGCAGTGGATTTGTAAAAATTTGTAAACCAGGGAGGGGTAGTTAGCAGGTTGTTATAGGTTTCCTCAGAGGCCAGGCAGGCAGTGGGCTTGTGTATTCAGGTGCCTGCAGAGATCAGAAATTGGGCAGTGGGCATGTGAGTTCATTTGCCTTCTATTATCAATGTGGAATCGTAGGCATGTGAGTGCCCCTGCCTGCAGAGACCAGAGGAAGCAGGTTGCATATGATTGCATGTGCATACAGAGAAAAAGAGGGAAGGAGGCATATAAAGTCAGGTGCTTGGGGAGGATGTGGTGGGTCAGTGGGTATGTGAATACAGGCAGCAAGTCTGTGTGTGAGGTCAGGTGCCTGGAGAAAGCAAGTAAGAGGCAGTGAATGCAAATTCCTGCAATGGAAAGACAGATGGGGTGGCTGTATAAGTGTAGTTGCCTACATATGCCATCCAGAAGTGGCACATGAGTGCATAGGCTAGGGATGTAGTTGGCATGTGAATGCAGGTACCTTTCAAAGGATAAGATGCGGCAGTTGTTATGTAATTGCAGTTGCTGCAGAGGTGTTCTGGCAGGGGGCTTGGGAGTATATGTGTCCACAGAGGCAAGGGGACAGGAGGCATGTGCCTGCAGGTGCCTGGAAAGGATAGAAGGGGCAATGGGCTTGTGAGTGCAAGTACTACATAGACCAGAGAAGGGTAGGGGCAGAGGGCATGTCTGCAGAAGACACATAGGGGTATTGGGCATGTTAGTGTAAATACCTGCATAGTACAGAGTAGGGCACTGAGTATGTGACTGTAGATGCATATAAAGGACAGTGCAGGTATTTGCCATGTGATTGCAAGGGCCATCAGAGGCCTAGGGGCAGTGAGTGCAGATGCCTGAAGATGTCAGAAGGGAAATGTGGGCAAGTGAGTGTAGATCCTTGCAGAGGTCAGTCAGGCAGTGGGCATGTAAATAAGGGTGCCTGAGGTAAAGGGGACAGAAAAAAGCTGATGGGCATGTGAGCACAATTATTTCAGAGGCCAGGGGGCACCAGGCATGGGAGCTCAGGAAGGCACTGAGGCAATAGAGGCCTGTAGGCATCTGAGTGCAGGTTCCTGAAGAGGCCAGAGTGGGGCAGTAGATATATGATTACATGTTGCTGCAGAGGCCTGGCAGGCAGCAGACAAGAGGTCAGATAGGGGCAAGGGAATCAGGTGCCTGGAAATGCTAGAAGGAGGCGGTGTGCACATGAATACTATTGTTACAGAGACCAGGGGGGCATGGGTGCAGGATCCTGCATAGGACAGAGTGGCACAGTGGGTATGTGAGTGTAGGTACGTGCACAGGACACTGCTGGCAGTTGTCCTGTGAATACAGGTGACTGCATAGGAAGGGAGATGGTGAGAAATGTGGGCATGTGAGTAGAGATGCCTGAAGAGGAGAGAAGTGGGCATGTAAGTCTAGGTTCTTTCAGAGACCAGCCAGGGAGTGGGCATGTGAATGCGCATGCCTGGGGAGGCCAAAATGAGCCTCTGGTAATGTGAGTGAAATTCTTCATAGGCCAGGAAGAAGCAATGAATATGTGAGTCCAGTTGGGCACAAATGCAATAGTGGGCCTGTGGGCATGTTAGTGCAGGTTCCTGAAGAAGTGTGAGAGTTCTAATGCGTCTGAAGAGGACAGATGGAGAAGGTAGCATGTAAGTGCTCTTGCTTGCAGAAGCCAGAGAAGGCAGGGGGCATATGAATGCACCAGGCTGCAGAGGCAAGTGAGGCAGTGGGCATGCCAGAAGGGAATTTGAGGGCCATGGGCATTTGACAGAGAGGGACAGTTGGCTTGTCTGCAGAGACAAGATGCATCAGTGAGTGTGTTTGTCAAAATATCTGCACAGGCCAGGGATGCATTTAGCATGAGCATGCAGGTTCATTTCAAAGGACAGAATGAGGTAGTGTGTATATGAGTGCATTTTCTCCAAACGTCATTGAGCAGTGACCTTGTGAGTTCAGGAGAGTGCCTAAGTCAGAGGAGCTCATGAGCATGTGACTGCATGATTCTGCAGCGGACAGTCTGGCAGTGGGTATGTGATTTCAGATGCCTTCAGGAGCCAGATAATGGCAGAGTGCTTCTGAGTGCAGCTCCTGCAGATGCCAGCGGGGTGCAGGGAAGTGTGGGGCAGTGGGTACATGATTATAGGGACAATGTGGGCATTGGCTATGTGAGTGCAGGGCCCTCAGAGGCCATAAGGGCAGTGAGCATGTGAGTGCAGATACCTGAAAAGTCCAGAGGGTGGGAGTGGGCATATGAGTGTACATTCTTGCACTGTCCAGGCAGGCAGTCGGCAAGTGAATGCAGGTCCTGGAGAAGCCAGAAGGAGGCAGTGGACATGTCAGTACATGTGCTTCGAGAGGCAATGGGGCAGTGAGCATGTGAGTACAGGTACCTGGAGAGGTGGATGTTGGCAGTGGGCATGTGAGTACAGGTCTCTGGAGAGGTGGATGTTGGCAGTGGGCATGTGAGTACAGGTACCCGGAGAGGTGGATGTTGGCAATGGGCATGTGAGTGTAGATACCTACAAAGTCCAGAGAGAGGCAGTGGACTTGTGAGTGCTGATGTCTGCAGAGGTCAGGCTGGCAGTGGCAAGAGAGATGATGCTCCTGCAGAAGATAGAGAGTGGTAATGGACAGGTGAGTGCATATGAGAGCATATAACAGACTGGGGCATTGGGCATGTGAGTCAAGGTATCTGCAGAGGCCAGAGGGGGCAGTAGGCATGTGAGTGCAGGTGCCTGCAGAAGCCAGATGGTGTCAGAGGTCATGTTTTATGCAGGCACCTTGATGTGCTTGCCCACTGCCAGACTGGCCTCTGCAGGAACATAACCATGAGAGTCCAGCCCCTATGGTGCATGCCAGGGTAAAAAAAAAATGCCTCAGAATAGCAAAGGGATAAGAAACTTTTTTGTCTGGGGTAATTATGAATAAATCTATATCTGTCTGATAAAATAAGGAAACACACACCTTCTGATGGTAACTTTCTCTTTTACTTCTCAGAAATGCTCTCTGATCCTTTCTTTCTTCATTCAGCTACATATCCCCACATTGCTGCATCCTATACACATAATTACATATCTTTCTTTACATGCATACAGCTATACATCTCTATACACAGTTACATCTATTTTCACGTGTCTTCACATCTTTTTTTTACATTTATTTGTCCTCTATATCTCCTTTTATACAGTTTTATCTTCCTTGCCTCCACAGTTACAAATCTCCACACAGCCATAGCTATTCATCTCATATATATAGCTCTCTCATCATGTAACATTTCACATTGTTCTTACACACTCTCAGACAGCTCATGCATAGTTCCTATACATAGCAGCAGCTTTCTCACAGCTTTATCTCTTACACTTATTCACACTCAGCTGCTTCTTCTACAACATTCCCTCAGTCTGCTCACTCACTCCCTCGTCCATTCTCTCACATATCTCTCTCAGCCTCTCTTTAGGCTTTTTCTTCATCTCTCACTCAGCACACACACACACACACACACACACACACACACACACACACA
>PVIH01026548.1:0-18485 GCA_004025045.1 Sigmodon hispidus | reverse complement strand
TATGGTGATTGATAATTTTGCAGGGTATAGTATTCTAGTTTGGCAGCCATGCTGTTTTAGCGTCTGTATAACTTCTGACCAAGCCCTTCTAGCTTTCATCATTTCCATTGAATAGTCAGGTGTTATTCTGATGGGTCTGCCTTTATATGTAAGTTGGCCCTTCTCTTTTGCAGCTCTTAAAATTTTTCTTTGTTCTGTATGTTTTGTGGCTTGATTATAATGTGGCGCGCTGACTTTTTTGGGGGGGTCATATCTATTTGGTGTTCTGTAAGCTTCTTGTATCTTTATAGGCATTTCCTTCTTCAGGTTAGGGAAGTTTTCTTCTATGATTTTATTGAAAACATTATCTGTGCCTTTGAGCTGATATTCTTCTCCTTCTTCTATTCCTATTATTCTCAAATTAGGTCTTTTCATGGTGTCCCAGATTTCCTGAACATTTTGAGTTATAGCTTTTTTGATTTTAGTATTTTCTTTGACTGATATATCTATTTGAGCTACTGAGTCTTCCACTTCAGAGATTCTATCTTCCATCTCTTGAACTCTGTTTGTTATGCTTGTATCTGTGGTTCCAGATTTTTTTCTTCAGGTTTTCTATTTCCATCTTTGCCTCATTTTGTGCCTTTTTTTATTGCTTCTATTTCAGCTTTCAGTTCCTGGCATGTTTCTTTAATTTTTTTTTTTACTTTTTCTTGGTTTTCTTTCATAGATTTGTTCATCTCTTCCAATTTTTTTTGTATTTTCTTCTATTTCTTTAAGGCAAATTTTCATATCTTCTTTGAGAGCTTCGATGATCATCATAAAGGAATTTTTGGTATTGCTTTCTTCTGTTTCCTCTTCATTGCTCAGTTCAGATCTTGTAGTTGTAGGATTGCCACTTTCTTCTGGAGTTACCCTGTTGTTCTTTATATTATTATGTAAATTTCTGCACTGGCGTATTCCCATGGCTTCAGTGGTTCACGATTAGGTGGCTCCTGGTCAGTTGTGGCACTCGGGCTTGTGTGTCTCCTGTCACCTCTGAGCAAAAGGTCTGCTCAATCTCTGCCTCTGCTCTGGGCAGGGGACTGAATTTCAATCTTCAGTCTTTCTCTGTTAGAACAGTTGGAGGCAGGGTGGCTGTGCAAATTCCCTTAGCAGCAGGTGGGGGGACCGTGGTAGTCAAAGTTTATCTCAGTCTGCTACAGAGTGCGTGGGGACACACTCTTCAGGCAGCACCTGGTCCTGGAACCCAACCGTAGCACAATTTTTCCTGGACAGGATTCAGGTGCTCGAGCCTGCTGAACCCTCCTCACCTCTGGGAGGGGTCTGAGTCTGTTCTTCAGGGTTCCCAGTCCTTCTCAGTTTGCTCAGTTGGAGGTGGGTAGCTGTGCAAATTCCCTCAGCAGCAGCTAGGGGGACTGTGGCAGTCAGAGTTTATCTCTGTCTGCTACAGAGTGTATGGGGACGTACTCTACAGAAAGCACCTGGTCTTTCAAATCTTTTTTTTATTGCTTACACTCAAGTTTTTTTTTTTTTTTTTTTTGGAAATAAGATTAAACTAAAGACCATCTAAAGTCTAATAATTTTAAGATCCTTCCACATTTATTTCATGCACACATTCTCCAAAACGTAACTCATGGTTTTTTACAAATGCAGATTTTTTTCTTAACATGCATTTCTTTCTCCTATCTAATTTTCCATGTAATAAAACACCTTTTGAGACTATACCTTCTGGCTTTATCTCTTGTACAAATGCTCATTCTGTCCCCAGTTGTGAATGAAATCATTCCTTTACTATCTCCTACATGCAAAGAATTATTCCAGAGCAACACTATATAAAAGTCAAGGTTATCTCAAGCAAAAAACAGTGATCATGGAGAAGAGATGAACAGGAGATCCGTATCTATGTACATGTAAGCTTTAGAAAGGCTCTCAGGGCCTACTGGAGTCTGAACTCAGAAACAAGTAAAGCTATTTCAAAGAATTAGACAAAAAAATGAGACAAGAAATTCATGTTTAAAATCATTTGGTGATTCTTTCAGCCACTTTGGAATGCAGTATGGTGGTTTCTCAGAAAATTGAGAATCAGTCTCCCCACGGACCCAGCAATATCACTTCTGGGTGTATACCCTAAGATGCACAGTCATACTCCAAAGGCATTAGCTCAACTATGTTCATAGCAGCATTATCTGTAATAGCAAGAACCTGGAAGCAACCTAGATGCCCCTCAACTGAGGAATGGATTAGCAAACTGTGGTATATCTACACAATGGAGTACTACTCAGCAGTAAGAAAAAATGATATCCTAAAATTTGCAGGCAAGTAGATGGATTTGGAGAATATCCTCCTGAGTGAGGTATCACAAACCCAGAAAGATAAGCAGGGGATGTACTCACTCATTAGTGGACTCTAAACAAACAAACAAACAAATAAACAAACAAGAAAAAAGCAAAGCACGCCGAAGCTGCAAACCACAACTACTGAACAGCTTGGGATCAGAAATACCTTGGACTGACTCCTTGGATCCCACTCCCCATAGAGGAACACCTGACTCAGTCTTGAGGTTGGGGGGGGAGAAAACTGGATTTGCCACGAGTGGAGGCTGAACTAAGCAATATTGGGACAGTGGGACTGCCTGCTGCCTGCCTGGCAGGTGGGGGTTGTGGGGGGGATGGGGAGTTGTGGGGAAGAAAGAATGACCAGATGTGGTGGAAGGGGGAAGGGACCTTGAATAAGGATATACAAGGATAGAACATGTTACTTCTTTGTTCATAATAATAAAAAATAAAAAAAAAATCATTTGGCAGTGTGTTGAGAAGAAAACATGAACCAAAACAAAATAAATTGTATGAGCATACTTTGGCCTTACCATAAAAGTCCATGTCATACTCTTTAATTTTCTTTTTAATTTTTATTTATTGGTGATTATGAAGATGAGACCAAGTTGCATATGCTAAGCAAGTAGTTTATCACTGAGCCACATTCTCAATCCTCCCATATTGTCTTTATAGACTCTACCAAATGGTCTGGCTAATTACCACTCAAATTTCAGATCCCGGCTAAATTATCACTTTTTGAAACTCATTTCTTGACTATGTATGTAAGCCAAGTACTTGAGTAAATTCAGGCTGTTTGTCATCTGCTTTACTTTCTCTTAGCAATCTGCTTATTTCAGACAACCTATTAGTTGTTTTAGAAAATAGTGGTTGTCTTGTCCATGTATCTGTGTGGTCCATAAAAGTGGAGGCTTACAGTTTCTGGAGAAAATTATTGTCCTCCCAGAAACAAATATGTATCTTTCCAGTCAGAAGATATATATGAAGTACTTATCAAGGGAAGGGAGAAAGAAAAGAGGGAAAGACAAAGAGAAGAAAGGAAGGAGGAAGTAATGAATCTGATGATGTTATAGGAACACAAAAAAGTAGTTTGTTATGAATAAAATAAAGAAGCTTAGCTAATGTTAAAAGGAAGTGACTATTGAGAATATGAGATGTCAATTGGACATTGGAAAAGAAAATATCCAGGATGTGGTATCTTGAAGAATGTAGGTTAATGGAGGGATAGCATCCTTGGAAAAGGAGGCAATGCAAGAGCAATGGAAGAGAAGTGTACATTAGTCTGTTTAGAGATTTGTTTGTTCTAAAGACCAGCTTAAAAATGCCTAAAAAGGATAAATTAAAGCCAGATAGCATGCTTTTTACAGTCATGAATAAGGAGTTATGACTAATGACCTATAGGCAAATGTTACTTTCAGCCTTAATGAGAGATGCCTCCATTTGCAGTGAACTGTGGTGAATACAAAGTCTAACAACTGCTCAAGGTGCTAAGAATAAATAACAGTTAAGAGTTCTGCCCTGAACAAGATAATTATAGCATGGCCTCTAAAACTCAGTATGAAAGGGGAGACACTCACTGTAGAAGAGGAGGCAGAAAGAAATGTGAGCTAGAATATAGAGAGAAGGGCCATAAAATGCCATCTCTGGGAAAGATGCAGCCACTCCAATCCTGAAAACAGCAGCTATTGCTCTCTGCATTGGGCCTGCATAGAACTAGCCATATCAACAGTCAATTAAAGATGGGGGAGGGCCTTAGCTTGATGAACTGATATATATTCTGGGAAAAGGTGGTTCATTGTCTCTTGTTGCATATCTGCTGGTGAGTCAAACACATGGTCACACAGATGGCATTGGTTATACTCGGTGAGTCTAAAAACAAGAAAAAGCTATGAGTGTGGAAAGAAACTTGAAAGAATATGGACAGTTTTGCAGGGGTGAGGAGTGAAAGTAATTAGAATGCAACTGATACATGTATGAAAATTTCAAGGAATAAATGTAACCAAGTATCAGATAAAAATAAATGAAAATAATGACACAGATATAAGAGAAGAAAACTTTCATTTTTTAATTTTCTTATATTCTTTCCCCTTCAATAGGCTTTATTTTACCAATATTTGAAAGCCACAGTTAATCTGGGTCTGTAACATATCCCCTTCATTATGCCATTCTGTTCCTGAGAATGAATAAGGCTGAGACTAGTAGTCATTGTTGATTACTATTTAGTAGAGTATAAAAAGGTGTAGTGTTAAACAATTCCATTTCATTTTCAGGTTTTTCCTAATAAAGATAAGATCATGTTCTATTTGACAGAACAACATTCAGAAACAAGAAGAAAAAAAAAAGCTATGGCTCTGATGCATTCCCCACACCTACAACTTGTATTTTGAAAATCAATCGAGTCTCTTTTTCAACCAATGCCATCAAGATCAGTATTCATTTGTGTGTGTGTGTGTGTGTGTGTGTGTGTGTGTGTGTGTGTATGTGTGTGTGTGTGTACCACTCATGGGAATTCATAGGAATATATTTGGCTAAGGAAAATTTTAGTATCTTCTCTACGTTTAAAAATCAAACTTTAAAGAAAAATATTGATGACACCACTGGTCTCCAAAATGGATCCACGTTTTAGCTGCTGTTTTGTGGACCAATATGGATTTTATGATACAGCACAAAAAATCATAAACTTGGAATCAGAGTATAAAAATCAGAATAATATTTGTGGCCATCCAACCAAATTATTTCAGGGTCAGTTTTTTCATTTCTAAATATGAGACATGATAACTTAATGTGTTATTACAAGAATGTACAAAATATGTCCAACACATCTGTTAACATTCAGTAATTATTACTTTTTCCTTTACCACCATAAAATATAAAGCAGAGGCTGAGTTAGAAGTTGGCACAATATTCCTTATACAATACTTTAGATAATTTATTTATACTTTGAAATGATCTTTCAATTAATTGACATGAATTAAAATTGTTTTTTTACATTTATTGAGCAGCTACTATGTGCTAGACCTTATGCTAGGTACAAGTCAAATATCTACTCTATGTCTGCCTATTTTTGAAAATAAATTTATCAAGAAAAATATTTTTTAGTTTATATATTGCAAACAGTTCTGTCACATGTTGACTATACAGTCAGCCAAGTCGTTCTACTCAGTTTCTTTTCTTTGTGTTTCTCATGTCTTGTTTGGAATTTCTATTTTTAAATATTTTGTTTAGTTTGAAAACATCAGATTTATTATTAATAAACTAAAGCTCTCCTTGCAGTATTTTACATACTTCAAACAGCTGTGACTTTTGTTAAAAGCTTTATTCTTTCCATTAATATTTGTACCTGATTAAACTTCAATACAGGTGCACATGGCTTGGTAATCATACTTTTATATGTTGCATGCAGATTGGTGGCACAGAAATTTGCATAAATTTGTTATGCACTGATGCAAAAATGAATGCTCAAGCAACTTTTATTTTTATCTAATCAAATCACTGCTTAATGAAAAAAACGACTGACTGCTTGCAGAGGTGCACTGAGCCACACTCTGGGGATTCCAAGCATTTGCAATTCACTGGGTAGTCCCAGCCAGTGTTTGACTTCAGGACAACTAAAGTACTAGTAAAAACTCTGTTCTGCAAAACCAATCTGATCCAACACAAGTCATAAGGAAATAGCCACAGATCTGACTTTCTTCATTAAAATTCACTTTGCAAAACTAAACACTTATAAAAAGTCAGAAGGGGTCTGTAGGAACAGTGTAAATAAAAGCATACTTATAGCCCACAGGGAGGCTTAACAGTCATACTGTCCCCAAACAGATTGTAAGCCTTAGCAAAATGCTATTGGAATCATTGGGTAGAGAAACTTAAATCCCATTTGTTGTCTTAACATCTTCTAGAAGAAAGACATGAGGGTATTTCCTACACTTCTACATGAATTGTTTATTGGTGCCCAATCACATTTTAATAATAAATACCACTAAACATATTCACAGAGATACATATATTTTTGGTTTTTATTTTACTTTTTATATTTCTATTTCTTTTATTATTTTGTATGCATAATTGATTTCCCTGGATGTACCTCTGTGCAACATATACATGTCATGCCTCCAGTAGCTAGAAATCGGTGTCAGATACTCTGACACTGGAGTTACAGACTACTGTGGGCTACCGTGTGAGTGCTGGCGATTGAACCTAAATTCTCAAGAGAAGTATTTTTGCACTCTTGATCTCTAAGCCATCACTATAGCCCAGCTTTATACTTAAAAGAAAGGATGATACTATATATTCTCATTTCTTTATGTGTAATTTATGTGTATATTCAACCAAATTTCCAAATTATACTTTTTAATTTACATTTCATCATTATAAAGTTTTAAAACTCAAAGAAAGAATGAAGGATATTAAAAAGAGGAAAAGAAATCTTTATTTCATGTTTACATTCCCAGTACATTCTAATTTACTGTTTTAATAGTACAGAGAGGTGTTCAATAAATATTTGTCTGAATGAATAAATGTACTCTGAAGTTCCTGGCACAGTTATTAGTTCCTCCATATGTTTGTTTTTGGTTTTAATAAGCAAGGAAGCTACTGAGCAAATGAATAAACTGCTTATACTGTGTTTCACATCTAATCCAAACAATAAGTAGAATGCTAGTTGGAAACACACAAAAAGCTTTTACTCAATGAAAATTTAGGAGAATTAGTCCACTGTGCTTTAAAAGGTCTCAAACTCTTCCTTGCAAAATCTATAAAAATAAATAATTTGAGTATACACCATTGCTTTCCAAAACATTTTCAAAAGTAACCCACAGAATATATTTTCATAAATTCTTAAATGCATTCAGAATTCACTTTGCTTCCTGAAGGGCAGTCGTTTTCTCTCCACAGACCTTCCAGATTGTTTAAAATGTATTCTGTCCATGTTTTTATCCATCCTTATTTACCAGGCTCACTTTCTCCTTCTTTCTGACCCCGTGTCCATCAAGCCGCCAATCCCATTGTGCACAGCAAAGGCATCCTTTCATTCAGAAGCCTGCACTGTAGTTCTCAGCATAGAGCACACATCTATTAAGGAATCCTGTGCTTGCCCTGTGGTTAGTTTAGCTTGTTAGCTGCTTGCAGCTAGACTTTAATGAAACCCAAACTCTTCACTGGCTTCCTACTTGGGGTTGGGGTTCCCTCACTTTCCTCTCTAGTCTAGCCCTGTATTTCTGTACCTGTCAGCCATCTTTCAAATATCTGTCCTAAATCTAAAATCAGCAGTTGAGAAACGTGTGTCCTTGGTTCAGCACAACTTATCTTACCAGTGGAGGACAAAAATGCACACTCCGTTGAAAGGAAGTCTGTAAAGTTATCTACAGATGAAAAACTTCTCATTCTGTGGCTGACGTGATCTCCCCCCCTCTCCCCCTAGTTTCAAGCCCAATGAAGCAAGAAGCAGGCTCTTTTTCTGCCTTTGGCTAAAGGAAAGCTCAGACTATTAAGTTTCCAAAAGGCTTCAGGAAATACCAAATGACCACAGGAAACTCTCCTGTGGTCCTAAAATTTTATTCCGTGCAACCAGAGAACATTTGAAGTTTCTTTGAACTAATGATGATTTTTACATTTTAAAGTGGTAATTATTACAATATAAGCTAAAGTGTTTACTTTCCCTCAATCCCACCACCGTGGCTCAAACCAGAGGGGGGTAAACCTCTGAGCTTAAAAACATTTTTAAAAAAGCTCTCTGAGCCAACTGCAATTATCTTCATAGGAGAATAATAAAAATGAATTAAACAAAGATTTAGAAATAAAAATCAGAAGTAGGAGAGAAAAGTCTGGACCAAGCAAGCGGCCTTAAAACTGAGATAACAACAACAGTGAATATCTTTGAGAAATATATTGCCATTGACTTAGAAACATTGAGGAAAACTATCCCCAGTAAACACATCCCTCAAAACCAGAGGAAATGCAAGCATATCACGGCATTTCAAGGTCAATTACATCCTCTAATGAGCCATGCCAGCTCCTGCTTAGCCCTTTGAGTTGGTCTCAAGCAGAATTCTAAGCAGAGAGTAATTTGTTTCTTCTATACATCTACATAAATTATAAAGAGAATGACAGGCATTTAAGTTGGTTTATTCCAAGCAGGTCAGGTCTATTCAAAAGGACAGTAAAATTACCACTGGAATGTTAGAGAATGACGACACATTTTTGTAAAAAAAAAAATTAATAATTCTACTTCTACATTCCTTACTTGTCATTGAAATCAAAAGTGAATCTTTCTGCCAGATTTTGTAGAACATCAAAATAAAATTTGCTTTTATTCTATAATGTATCTTTTGTGACAGTAGGTAAAAAGTTTCCATTTAGGGTTCAAAACAGTCAAGATCAACAGTTTGGGGTTAAAAAGTTAGCTATGCCTTCCAGCATAGGAAGTGATTTCTTTGAATACAAGACTCTAGAATATTTATAATCAATCAAAATCTCAAAGCACTAAGCATTCTCATTTATTATGTTTAAAAACTAAATGCTGCTTTATCGTACGCTTGGCCTGACCCAAACATTATATAGTAAGTAACCTTTTCAGTGTTATTAAATAAACAATTACTGGGTACCTACTATAAAGTAGTTTAGTATTGCTAGGAAATTCCAAATAAATGAAAGCTCGAGCTCCTTGCCCTTAGGACTTTGCAATTGGCCAAGGAAGCATAATTTGGTTGTATGTGTACAAGCATCCTAAACCTTTAGTGAACTGAAAAAAAAATGTATTAGCAGCCTCATACTTTCTTTTAGACCATCCAAACCTCCCATAGTTATTTACTTCAGAAGCTACCCCACACATAAGGTCAGCCAAAGCCCCAAGGAAATAACAGTAAGTACTTCCAAATGCTTATAAAGCAAGAAAAAATGTTTTTGAAAATACAGTTGACCCTCTTTCTTCTCACTGAATAATATGAACCTAAGTCATCACTGCCAAGATTATGTTTGCAATAAACAGATTTTGAGATTATCAGGCTCAGGAGTTTTGCTTCAGGTTTTAAAGAAACAATGTCACAAAACAACTTTGTTTCTTCAACTACTCCAAATATTGGTCTGTGCCTATAATTTAGTTTAAAGAACTTTGTCCAGTGAGAAGCAATTGAAAAACACTGGACAAAATGAGAAAATTACCTCCTATCATTTCTTGACTGTCAACTCAGTGAGTCAAAATAGCTGTGAAAAGTGCTATGAATTACAAGTTTTATCTCACTATTTATTTATTGTATTATTTCCTTATATGAAAATGATCTTTCCTCTGCACTAATCTCAGAATTGGTTACTCTGAATAACTTAGGTACCGTCTTGTAATGGTATGCAATTTCATTGTCCAATGCTGAACAGAAAACAAAAAAGTTATTTACTTTCTTTCTTTGTTCTTTAGTTGACTCATTTAACTGTTGCCATCAACATGTACAATGTGCATATTATAAATAAATCCATATATAATTTTAAATGAGTATAGAGAGTACAAACAAGAGGTCTACTTCATATCTAAGTATACTTTTTCTATTCTATGAAATAGCTGAGCTGTTAGTTAAAAGAGGTAGTCTTTTGAAAAAAAATAAAGAGTCCAAAGACAGATATTTATCACCCTGTGCAATAATGTTTTTACTTTAGCCTATTTTTCTCACCCTTCCATTTTATGATAACTACAAATTGATGAGCAGATATTAAAATGTCCCAGAAGGATTAAGTTTATTAAAACTGCTGTGGACATTTCTAAAAGGAAGTAAAGGAGACTATCAACTCATTATGATTAATTACATCATAATGAAACCTACTAGTAAGAGTAGGACCTCATTGTCTTCCTTATAGGATGATGCCTTGCTGAAAAGTTAATGCAGGAGAGATTTATGAGTTCTTACCATGCAGTAAAAGAGGAAAATCTACTTTGATATCAAAGCCATTGAAGTGATCTCTTCATGGAGGCCTTACTTGTGGAGAATTATACACAAGGGCATTTAACTGGACACTGCAGCTTTATAACCTCAGAGTCACTACTACAGATGTCTACATCAACACAGGGTTTGAAAGAGAAGCAGATGGCTGGAACACTCTTACTGAGATTCTCTAATGATTTCCAAAGTTATAACAGCAAGTAGCTTTTATGTATAAATGATGTTCACCATATGGTAAAGCATGATTGAATATTTCACATAAAAATCAAACTATTACAGTAAGATTGAATAAAGCTGAGGCCAATTAAAAGTAAAGTTTCTTCAATAAATAATGGACTAGGTTTAGAACACCAAGTCAAAAACAAGCTATGAAAAGTAAAAAAAAAAAAAAAATGGAGGCAGGATATGTACAAAGAATAAATGGTCTTTTATAATTTTAAATGCTTTACTTTCTAAAATACAGATAACAATTCCATTAAGGCTTGGGCCATTATTTTGAAAATACACTTAGGGGAAAGAATCTAAAACATTGTAAGCAGATTAAATACAATATAAAATGAGTACTAATATAACAGACAGAACTTAGTGTTCTAATAAATGAGGTCCTCAAATGCTGGAAATCAGTATTACATAATTCCACCCAATAATTCAGCTGCAATAAGTTTGGAGTATTGAAATCAGAGTACCCAGATCCCACTCAGTAAATCAAACACACTGTGTAATCCAATGACATCTGTTCCTGACAAATGAATAACCCATTCAAATCACATGTCCCAAATGACTGCAGCCATAAAAGAGAATGTTTGTGTAACTATTGTAGGCATAGTAGATAAGCAGCAGTTAATGTAAATATAGCCTGGTCTTATTGATCAAGAGAGGAGAAAAATATAGGTACAATAAACAAACTGTTGACTATATGCTTCCTGCTGATAGTTTCTAGTAAAATATAACTTTTCTTCACTTCCTAAGCCACCCCATCAAACACATAGAATAGAACAGTAAGTACAATAGTCCTTTCTGTGAACTATGCTGCATAATTAGTCAAGCTAACAGACAGGTAGTTTTCACTAGAGGTAGTTGAATAAGAGTGGCTCCCATGAAAAGACAAAAACCTTTCAATTATTAAGAATATATGCAGAAGAAACATTCCAAAACAACAGGACCAGTTTTAACAAGTTTATATAAGAAATTTTCCCAAACTAAATAAAGATATGCCCACACAAGTACAAGAAGCATGTAAGACAACACAAACACACACAAACACACACACACACACACACACACACACACACACAACCTTGCCAGGGTATATCATAGTTTAAAAAAAGTAAAAAAAATAAAAATGTATATAAAATAGTTCTCAACCATCCTAATACTGTGACATAATGTTTCTTATGTTATGGACTTTGCTACATTATAATTGCAATTTTGCTAATATTATGAATCATAATATAAATATCTGATATGTAGGATATCTGACATGCAAGCCCCCCAAAAGCTACAATTCACAGATTCAACCACTGATATAGAAACACACATCCCCCGATTGAAAGTTTGAAAAGAAGAAACACAAATCACATATAATAGAAAGCCCATCATAATAATATCTGATTACTCACCGGAAACTAAAAGATAAAGGATCTTTTAGCAATGCACTCTAAGTTCTAAAATATCACAACTGTCATATGCCCTATGAATATATATGAACTATATATAGTTGAAGGAGAAAAAAATGTTCCATGGTACAAATAGTTAAAAAAAAAAAAACTATAACAAGTACAACAAAAGCCAGTGTTCAACCAAATACAAAAAGCAATACTTCAAAATGAAGAGAGAAATAAGTAAAACCAAAAGGCTCTCAAAAAACTAATGAAGCTATAATTAATTAAATACAAAGTACAACTAAGAAAACAGACCAGCAAAAAAGACTGCAATCTGCATACACACTTGTATAATAACACTAAATATTAATGACTTTAACTCTGCAATCATAAGATGAAGAAAAGCTGAATGGATTTAGAAACAAAACTCGTCATTATATTGTCTGCAAGAAACCCATTTAGCTTTAAAGATACCTACAACCTTAAAATGAAAGAATGTAACACAGTATTCTAAATGGGAACAAGAAGCAAGCAGGTTTCCCAATACTAATATCTTTCAAAATAGACTTCAAACTAAAACAAAGCAAAAGAGAAAAGAAGGGTATCTTATTCTTAATTAAGGAATCAATTAATCAAAAAGTATTACAGTAGAAAATATTTAACAAACTCTGGTATACACAATTATTTAAAAACATGCTAAAAAATTAAAGATGAAGATTAATACAAACCCAGTAACAGTAAATGACTTCAATATTCTACTTTCTACAATAGATTGGTCACTTGAACAAAAATAAACAAAGAAATCTAAGAATTAAATGACATCTTACATCAAATGGACCTAAAAGTTATCTACAGAATATTCTACCCACCCACCCCACTCCCTAATATACATTATACTTCTTAGCACATGGAAATTTCTCTAAAATAAGCTACGTGCTGGGTTACAAAACTGACATTAACAAATGCAGAAAACACTGAAATAATTCCATGTGTCCTGACAATAAAATTTAAAATCAACCGTAAAGTTTAAAATTAACAGCAAACATAACTGTACTAAAATTTAATACACAAAGATTAAGTAACTCATTACTGAAAGATGTTGAAGAAAAAAACAAAAGAAAAATTAAAACACAATAAAATCTGTGTGATACATTAAAAGCAGTCATAAAAGGAACATTTCTGGCATTAATTACCTACCTTAAAAATCAGAAGGACTACAATTAAATAACTTAATGATACATCATAAATTTTGGAAAACCAGAAAAAAGCTAACTCCAAACCCAAGAGGTGGCAAGAAATAAGAAATATTAAAGCATAAATTAACAAACAACCAAGAAAAGATGTGTAAGGTTGTATCTCAAAGCTGTTTTGATTTAGCTCTGATGGCTAAAGATGTTGAGCACTTTTTCAAGTGCCTTTCAGACATTTGTAATTCTTCTACTGAGAAATCCCTTTTTAATTCTCAATCCAGTTTTTTAATTGGGTTATTTAGGGCTTTGGGCTCTAGTTTCTTGAGTTCTCTATATATTTTAGAGATCAGTCCTCTGTCACTTGTAGGGTTGGTGAAAATCTTTTCCTATTCTGTAGGCTGTCATTTTGTCTTATTGACTGTGTCCTTGGCTTTACAGAAACTTCTCAGTTTCAGGAGGTCCTACCTATTGATTGTTGTTCTTAGTGTCTGTTCTACTGGTGTTATATTTATGAAGTGGTCACCAATGCCAATGCATTGGAGGGTATTTCCCACTTCCTTTTCTATCAAGTTCAGTGTGGCTGGGTTTATGTTGAGGTATTTGATCCACTCGGATTTGAGTTTTGTGTAGTATGATAGGCTTGGATCTATTTGCATTTTTCTACACACTACCATCCAGCTATGCCAATACCATTTGTTAAAGATACAATCTTTTTCCCATTGAATATTTTATTGTTGGTGGGAGTGACAGCTTGTTCAGCCACTCTGGAATATAGTATGGCAGTTTCTCATAAAATTGGGAATCAATCTTCCCAAGGACCCAGCAAGACCACTATTGGGTATTTACCCTAAAGATGCACACTTGTACCCCAAAAGCATTAGCTCAAATATGTTTATAGCAGCATTATTTGTAAGAGCAAGAACCTGGAAACAACCTAGATGTCCCTCAACTGAAGAATGGATTAACAAACTGTGGTACATCTACACAATGGAATACTACTCAGCAGTAAGAAAAAATGATAACCTAAATTTCTCAGGCAAATGGATGGATTTGGAGAACATCCTCCTGAGCGAGGTATCACAAACCCAGAAAGATAAGCAGGAGATGTACTCACTCATTAGTGGACTTTAAAGAAAAAAAGCTAAGAATATCCAAGCTGCAAACCACAACCACTGAACAGCTTGGGATATGAAACACCTTGGACCGGCACCTTGGAGCCCATTCCCTCCAGAGGAACACCTGACCCAGTCTTGATGTTGGGGTGAAGAAAGTGGATTTGCCTGGAGTGGATGCTGAACTAAGCCACCTTGGGACCTTGGGACCTCCTGCCCTTGTTCAGGAGATAAGGAGATGGATAGAAGAGAGAGTGACTGGGCTGGGTAGGAGGGGGAAAGGAGTTTGAACAAAGGGATACATGTATAAAAAATATGACTTTATTCATAATAAAAAAATGAAAATAAAAGCAATTTAGGCATTCAATGAAATCTCAATTAAAATGCCCATAACACTCTTCACAGGGAAGATGTGTCAAAAATATTCACCATTCCATTGTACAGATACTTTTTCAGCAATGTTTATTGATGCCCTAATCTTTATAGTTAGGACAACTCAAACGTCATACAACAGATGAATGTGATACATACCCACTATGGAATACTATTCAGTTGTAAAGAAAAATGAAATAATGAAATTTGTAGTTTAGTGACAGAAAAATTTATATTGACTGATGTCGCAACAGACCCGGAAGTACAAATATCACATGTGCTCTCTAATCAATGATTACTGGCTACAAATCTGCAGATGTATGTAGATAGCAAGAGTAAATGCAGAAACCAGGAAAGTACAAAGTAACAATGAGGATCAGGATGAGAATAACAGGATACAGAAAATACAAAGGGAGAACTAAACACAGAGAGGGGGCTCTAACCAGGGAGAAGGAAGGGAGGTTAATGAAGAAAGAAGAGGTAATAGGGTCAGGTTGGTCAGGTAGTTCAAATGATTTCCCAAATAACCAACCTTCGATGTAGGTCTTTGTTCCATCTCAGAGGTGGAACAAAGGTAAAAACAAAACCCTATTGCTGAAGATACACATTTAGGACACAGGACTTGGATGCTTTGAGCTGTATCTAACCTGAAAGACTCCTTCCTGAAGTCTAGCTTCTGTAGTACCAGAAAGTAAACACAAGTTGTCAAGGGAAGGAAGAAATTAATAGACTCCCCTCAAGCTAGGGCACCTATAAACATAACAATGATTAGCAATGGCAAGATGTCCACAAAGGTCCAATAGTGTGGCACTCACATGTTTGTGGTAATCAAGAGCTGACTAAGTGGACCTGGAGTTGATTCAACTGGACAGAAATCATGCTTGGTACTAGAAACCTAACCAACTACCCAGGGCTAGAGAGGTCATGGATCTTAGAAGAGAATTTATTAGCATTATTTTGCTAGAACAGCATTATTTTTTAACTGCATTTGAAATTTTATCTTTATATCCACAGATAAGTGTAGCTGTCACCTCCAGTCAAAGAAGTCTCTTTCTGATGCAAATGCAGAATATCACAAAGAACAATGGGACACAGTCTAGAAATCAATGGGCTGGTAAGAGCTCAGCTCCAGTGAGTACTTTTGAAGCACAACACTTACATCTTTGGCTCAGGGAATATCCCAGAAGAGAGGGCAGAGAGATTACAAAAGACAGAATATCAGGAAGTTTGCTGTGAACCAGCCTTTTTTAGAAATGGCTACCTCAGCAAGACTTGAACAAAGACAATATCAATAGACGTTCAAACATAGAAGAGAGAAAAATCTCAGGAGGACAAAAGAACTATAGGCAATTCAGGAGTGCTGAAAGAGAAAGAATTAGCTTCTTCCAGGGATGAGCCTTTGATTGTTATGTAATACAAAATGGTCAGTCCTGACACCATATTCACAAAACAAAATGGACTCAACAGGTTATATTTATATATTTGTGTACACAGACACTGACACAGATAATAACAGTCCAATAAAAAGAGTACCAATTTGAGAGTGCTGGGGACCTGGGAGGAGGTAGAGGGATGAAACAAGAGAAATGATATAGTTATAGCTTACTTAAAATACATTGAACATAGTTGAGCTAATGCTCTTAGGGTGTGAATGTGCATCTTTAGGGTATATGCCCAATAGTGGTATGCTGGATCCTTTGGGAGAGTAATTCCTAGTTTTCAGAGATACCACCATATTGCATTCCAGAGTGGCTGAACAAGCTTACACTCCCACCAACAATGGAGGAATGTTCCCCTTGCTCCACAACCTCTCTAGCATAGGCTGTCATCTGTGTTTTAATCATAGTCATTCTGAAAGGTATAAGGTGCTATGTCAAAGTTGTTTTGATTTGCATTTCTCTTATGGCCAAAGATATTGAGCATCGTTTCAAGTGCCTTTCAGTCATTTGTAATTCTTCTGCTGAGAATTCTCTTTTTAGTTCTGAAACCCATTTTTTAATTGGGTTATTTAGGGTTTGGGGCTCTAGTTTCTTGAGTTCTTTAAATATTTTAGAGATCAGTCCTCTATCACTTGTAGTATTGGTGAAAATCTTTTTCCACTCTGTAGGCTGTCATTTTGTTTTTTTCACTTTGTCCTTTTCTTTACAGAAGCTTCTCCGTTCAGAAGATCCCACTTATTGTTATTCTTAGTGTCTGTGCTACTGGTGTCATATTTCGGAAGAGGTCACCTGTGCCAATCCATTGGAGGGTGTTTCCCACTTTCTTTTTTTATCAAGTTCAGTGTGGCTAGGTTTATGTTGAGGTCTTTGATCCACTTGGATTTGAGTTATGTGCAGAGTGACAGGTTTGAATCTATTTGCATTTTTCTACACACTACCATCCAGCTATGCCAACACCATTTGGATGTTGTCAAAGGCTTTTTCAGCATCTAAGGAAATGATCATGTCTTTCCCCTCCTTAGACTACCATACTTTTCAGCTTATATAATGTTAAGTATCCTAGACTTCTTTGTATATTTAATATCAATCTTATTGGTTGCTTAGTCCAAGATTTTTATTAATTTGTGGCTTAGCTATTATAACAAATGAGATTACTGTATATAAAAATTCAATAAAAAAGAAATACACCAAAAAATAAAATAAAATGCATTTAACGTTTTTTTTAAAAAATGTAAATTCAATAAATATATGAGATAGAAAAATTAGTAGTATGTTATAATAAAATGATTATTAAATTTAATTACTACTGATCACATATTATAGGTAGGAAAAGCATACAAATTGTTAAAAGTAGATTTGTAGCTTCACATTGGTTTACGGAGCAGAAATCCACACAATTCTATTTGTTCCTAGCTTTTTCCAGAAATAGAAATACTCTCTCCATGGTCCCAATACTTTCTTCCATGTAAACTCACGTTATAACTCATTGTTTAGTATCTACACAAAAAGATTTTTTCAGCATCTCTGAATAACGTAAGTAAATTCCAATTTCAAAATCTCTGGTGAGAAAAAAATACCATGATACACAAGCCGCATTCTACACTGAATTAAACCAGATCTTACAGGGTGGGTTCTAGGTAAGAATGGGTTATAAACCTACTGAAATATTTACAATATAAAGCTAAACTTAAGAATCACTGTGTTAAAAATTTAGGAAAACCTAGGTTGGCTTTTAATAGCAATTAAAATCCTTTTTTTAATTCAAGAAATTCATGTGACAACAAAAGCAATGTAATAAACAGAAAAACCAGGAGTCCCAGGGAATTTCAACCAATTATTACTTCTACACTTACCAACTAATAAGCCAATTGACCATTCTCAAGACTTCATAGAGGGCCTGGTGCTATGTAAATAATTCAAGGTTAGAGGATAATTTAATAATAACCCCTCTATAAAGCCTACATATATATAAAGATTCAAAAATTAACAGATATGAAAGAAGGCATATTTTGTATTTGTATTTCTGGATCTTGGTTACATCACTCAGAATTATATTTTCTAGCTCCATTCATTTACATGCAAATTTCATAATATCATTTTTCTTAACAGCTGGATAATATGTATAACATTTTCATTAACCATTCATCAGTTGATGGAAATCTAGGTTGTTTCCAAATCGTGGCTACTGTGACTAGAGCAGCAATGAATATAAATGAGTAAGTATCTCTATAGTAAGATATAGAATTTTTTCAACATTTGCCCAAGAGTAGTATACATAAATAATTTGGTAAATTTATTTCAAGATTTTTGAAGAATCTCCACTCTTTTTTTTTTTTTTTTGAACAAAAAATACAAAATATGTTTAATGTGTTCAGTGGCCCTTGTACATCTGAAATCCTACTAAAAAGGCCAAGACAGGAGTTTGGCAGCAGTCTGAGTAAGCTTAGTGAGCCTCTGTTTGAAATAAAATATTCATGAAGAGGCCTTAGGGTTCATATGATGGTTGATTTTCTTTTTTTTTTTTTTTTTTTTCC
>PVIH01026547.1:0-18539 GCA_004025045.1 Sigmodon hispidus | reverse complement strand
CAAAGAAAAGCAAAAGAACTCCTGGGTGGAGATAACCTCCAAATGCATAATCCTGGAAATAATCCTCTATCACCATTGTGAAAAAGTGAGTAAAATTGTGAACATTTATCTGATCAGACATTTTAGAAGAAAGAAAAAAATTTTGCCTTACTCAGATGTAATGAGGACTTACGGTCAGCAGGTGTCGTAGTGCAGCAGCGATGGTGCTTGAAACGGGGTGGTGAGTAAGCCCAGAGGTTCTCTGCCAAATGCCTCCACAAATCCTACCAGGCGTGCACCTTCAGAACTGGGTCTCAGTAGCTCTTCAGCACGCAGATTCCCTCCTGGCTGCTGTGCTGAACACTGTGCACGCAAATGGGATTCGAAGCATGCAGCGGGCACAGAATCCGGCGGGGCTCCGCCGCTCGCGGGTGCGGAATTCAGGGGGTTCCGGGAATTTGCCCCGCGTTAAGGCGCCAAATATCGCGGAATAAACCCACCACCAATAGATATGTTTTAAATAAGATTTATTTTGTTAGAATCACGAGCAAAAGAAAGTTTTAGCAATGCGCCTAGCCACAGCCGTACGGAGCCGCCGCGCGCCGGGGCTGGAAGTCCCGCCTCTCCTTACGCCGCCGCACGCTGGGCTGTAAGCAATGCTTCTCCAGTGCAATCCGGGATTCCCGCTACAGTTTGTATTTCTGATTTTCTTTTAAAATCAAAACTAAGATATCCATATGTGTGGGGACATTTGTCTCTCTCTTCAGTTATATAACATTGATCAGTGTATCAGATTGTATACAAATTACCATGCTGCTTTTAGTAATATACCTCCAAAAACAAGTTGAATTCAAGGGTTGTGATACTTCTAGTCTATTACTTAGGATTGTTTCAGCTACCCTGGATTTTGTTACTGTTGTTGATGATTATTTTCACATTCATAATACTGGAAACTCTCCTTTTCAACTCTACCAAAAATTGTTTTAAAGTTTTGATGGAGATTGCATTGAATCCATAGGCATCTTTTGGTAGGATGGCTATTTTCACTGTATTAATTTAACTGACTCATTAGCTTAGGAGATACTTCCATCTCCTAATGTCTTCAATAACTTTTTAATGTGATATAGTTTTTTATTATGAACATTTCACTTGTTAGTTAGAATTAGCTCAAAATAGTATATTTTAGAGACTGAAACGTTGTATTTTCTTGATTTATTTTTCACTCCTTTTGTTATTAGTATATAGGAAGACTACTAGTTTTTAAACTATGTTTTTATGTTTTCCGAGACAGAGTTTTTCTCGGTGGCAACTCTGGCTGTTCTGGAACCTACAATGTAGACAAGGCTGGTTAGGCACTCACAGAAATCCACCTGCTTCTGTCTCTCATGTGCTGAAATGAAGGGAATGCACCACAACCAACACCATATATTTTTTCTTCTAAATTTCTGAAAGTGTTTATCAACTGCAGAAGTTTTCCAGCAGAATTTTTAGGGTCACTAATGTATACTATTGTATCTTCTTTAAAGGGAAATATTTTAACTTTGTACTTTTCTATTATTTCTCCTTAATCTTCTTTAGTAATTTTTTTGTTCTATCTATCTCAACCAAGACATGAAAAAAGTAGACAGCATTACATTATCCCTGATTTTAGTGTGAATGTTTTGAGTTTCTTTCTGTTAAAATTGATATTGGCTGTGGGCATGCTATAAATTGCTTTTATTATTTTTATGTCATTCCTTCATATCCTCAGTTCCCTTCAGAACTTTAAACATGAAGGTATATTGAAATTTGTCATAGGCTTTTTATCACATAAAAGATGATGATCCTGTGGTTTTTGTCTTTCACTTTTGTTATGTGGTTGGTTACTTTTATTGTTTTATATGCATAGTACCTTCCCTATACCTGTGACATAAAGCTTGCCAAATCAAGGTGGATGTCCTTCGAAGTGTTCTTAAATTTGGATTGCAAGTACATTTTGAGAAAGTTTGTATCTATGCTTTTAAAAACTGGAATATATTTTTTTTCTCTGTTTGGTCTTTCTGTAGTTTAATTTCCATGGTAATTGTGGCCTCAAAGAAATAACTAGCCAATTTTCCTTCTGTTTCTATGTTTCAGAATTATTTGAGGAATATTGGCATTAATTCTTCCTTGAAGGTTTATAGAATTATTTTAAGAATACATCTGTCTCTTGTTTTCATTGAGGCTTTTGGTTACTACTCCAGTCTCACTTGTGATTGTTGGCTGATTCGTATTAATTATCTGATCTCAACGTTAATATCAGTGACCTAATATTATGACAAAAACTAATAGTTTGGAATGAAAAACAGAATCCATTTTTTTCATCAATGATAGACATTGCTTCAGAATAAAGTACAAAGAAAAATTCAAACATATGGACCCAAGAAGCAAACTAGTGCTGTTATTTTAATATCTATCAACAATTACTTCAAACCAAAGCCAATCAGAAGAGATGAGGAAAGATACTACATAACCATCAATGGAATAATTAAATTATATAAGATAGTCATGACAGTCATTAATATCAATGCACCAAACATAAGGTATCTCAAGATCAGAATAGAAAGAATAATATATCTTAAATAATATATGACTTTCCTAAAGTTATAGCAAGTCATTTCAAATTTACACTCTCTAATAAGCAGGTTACCCATACAAAAACTAAATAGAGACATTTTGAATAAAAACATTATCATAAAATTCAAAACCATTCACCCAAACAAACATTATATATATATATATATATATATATATATATATATATATATATATATCCCAGGTGGTTGGGGATTTTAAAGGTAGACATGCCTTAAAGATAAACATCAGAGGCACTTTGGAGATCCTGAAGTTGGGGACAAGGCTGTAGCAATGTAAAAACCTAACAATCCACACTTTGTTAATATATAAAAAACACAGGTTTTGTTTGTATATGGATGTCAGGAATCAAACCTGAGTCTTTTTGGAGAACAGTCAGTGTTCTTAACTGCTGAGCCATCTCTCCAGTTTTCTCAAAGGTGAGTTAAAATGGATCTTTTGAAGTGTTATCATGGCAGTGGACATAGCGGTTGTAGCTTGGGTTGGTTGCGGGTTTGCTGGGTAAGCCAGAACGTTGCTCTGAGGACCTTGTTGCTACAGAATGTCAGTGGTGGATGGACAGCCTTGTTCTTTGCTTGGCCCATTGTGTCTCGAGAGCAGTTTGCAATCCATGGCAGCATGACAGCCACACTCTTGGGCGAGAAGGCAGGGTGCAGAGCCAGTTCTGCCTAGGAGCAAGAGCAAAGTGGCAATTGCCTGGAGGGAGCCAGGACTGGATGGTAGCAGGGGAAGTCTGTGTGCAGCTCTGGGGAACATCTCTGGCTGCTGGATTTTTTTTCTTGGCTGCAGCAGGCCAGGCTGCACACTTTGTGTTCAGCATGTGCCCTGCCAGAAGAGCCCACCACAGGGGTGGCAGCAGCCTCGAGTAGCTGCAGTAAACAGACAGTGGTCTAAGGCGTATCAAGCAGAAATTTGATGAGCTTTACTTAGGATAAATATAGTAGTAAGATTGGGAGGTCAGCAGTTGAACTTGGAATGCAGAAGTTATAGGGAGAGAGCTGGAGATGGTAGAAGAGAGACAGAAAGGGGATGGTAGAAGAGAGGAAAGAAGTTCAGAAACAGGGAGAAGAGATGGGGTGAGGGATAAATACTTCCATTTACACTGAGCACTTGTTTGGAAAGTTAATTGTCATAAAATATGTTGCAAAATATAGTACTCTAGGGGGTCAAAATGGATAAGCTTGGTGAGGTCACTGTGTTCTCTGCTACTGAAGCTTAGAGGGAATTTGAGCTTGCTAAATATAACTTGTCACTTAAATTGCCATATCAAGGGAAACGAAAACACTCTAGAATACTCATCAGTTTTTAGGGTGATTTCACTAGGACATTGCTCCATTCATACACTCGATTACTCCAAGGTTGGTCAATACTATGGATGAGGCTCCAGGGAATATTTCCAACCCAAGGTGCAGTACTATAAAGACCTGTTGGTTAAGCAATATAGTCTGAGCCACACATTATCTTGAGGTTTGACAGCAAAGTCTCAAGCATAGGTGCCTGGAATACCCCTGTGAATAAATCCCATGGAGAAGCCTTAGTAGAGGGGAATTCCAGGAGTAGGGAAACACTTAACTAATTGGGGCCAGTGGTATGTAAATGCATGCTGCGACCAAGCAAATGGAAGGGCAAATCTTGGCAGTGACTGAGATTCTTGGATGAGGCTTTCTTAGATTATGTGCTCCTAACTCTAAGAAGAAGCCTCCTGAGTTTCGGCACCAATGTTAGTATTTCCCACATGAAAGAATTTGCCAGCATTCAGCCAAGGGAGCCATATTAGATTTATTAAGGAGAGGGGAGGGGAAGGGGAAGAGAGGAAAGAGAAAGAGTATATAGAGGACAGAGAGGAAGAGAAAAAGGGGAAGTCTCCCACGTGATTGGGGATTTAAAAGGTAGACAGGCTTTAAAGATAAACGTCAGAGGCTTTTTGTAGCCCCTGCAGGTGGGGGCATGGTCGCAGCAATATAACAACCTAACACTTTTCCTATTACAATTTTTTATTACTCTTTCTTTGTTCACTACCTTTTGTGCTTTGAATAATATGTGTCACAGACGATTTCTTTCCTGGTACAATCTACTTGGTGTTTTCTATCCTTTTTCTATCTTGACAGGAAACTTCTAATTTAGATTAAGGAACTTTTCTTATATGATTTTGTTGAAAATATTTTCTGTACCTTTGACCTCATTTTTTTTCATTTCTTTATTCCATTTTTTAGCATATAATAAAATTTTAGTTTATATCTCTTCAGTCAACATATTATACTGTCTTAAAACTATACTAACAATATTAACACTTTGCTCATTTCCTCTTGATTTTTTATTGTTTTTTGAAAATCAATATTAAACTTTATATAAAAAGCAAAACATTCATGATAGCTAAAAAAATCATACAGCACTAAAACTTCACTTTTCTATAAAATACATAAAATATGAAAGATAAATTTTAAAGCTCCTCAGGCCAGGTTGGCCTCAGCTACAGATGATAAAAGCACAGTAGGTCACAGCTAATATCTAGGAATGCACCATGGCCACAACAAACTTCTGATAAGCAACCCTTCTACATTCAAACCAGAAGGTTGTGTGTGTGTGTGTGTGTGTGTGTGTGTGTGTGTGTGTGTGTGTTTCAAAGGTAGAGGATTCTGTTTACTCAATGCTCATATACAGTTGAGTTAATTAACTTACAATATCTTACCTGCAGCTAATTGTTTTAAGTTTAGGAAGGCTACAGCAATGAAGAAGTCTGAGTAACAGACATTGTACTAAGATTCTCTAGCTCCCTGATGCTATCTACAGCATGGTCTTCAAATCAAAATTATGTATTAGACTTTTATTCCTTTCTTTTTTTACTACTTAATTGTTAATTTTTTTGTTATGAATAAAGTCTCAATTTTTATTCATGTATCCCCTTGTTCAAACTCCCTTCCCCCTCCTGCCCCTCCCAGTCACTCTCTCTTCTCCACATCTCCTTATCTCCTCCCCAGCCGGGGCAGGGATCCCATGGTCCCATGGTAGCTTAGCTCAGCATTCACTCCAGGCACATTCACTTTCCTCATTCTAACTTCAGGTGTTCCTCTGGAGGGAATGGGCTCCAAGGTGCCCATCCAAGGTGCTTTAGATCCCAAGCTGTTCACTGGTTGTAGTTTGCAGTTTGTTTGTGTTCTGCTTTTTGTTTAAAGTCCACTAATGAGTGAGTACATCCCCTGCTTCTCTTTCTGGAATTGTGATAAATCTCTCAGGAGTATATTCTCCAAATCCATCCATTTGCCTGTAGATTTTAGAATATTAATTTTTCTTACTGCTGAGTAATACTCCATTGTGTAGATGTACCACAGCTTGGTAATGCATTCCTCAGTTAAGGGGCATCTAGGTTGTCACTTTATTCACCCATCATCTTTCAATGAAAAAAGAAAGTATTTGTTTAAAGTCCACTAATAAGTAAGTACATCTCTTGCTTATCCTTCTGGGTTTGTGATACCTCGCTAAGGAGATATTCTCCAAATCCATCCATTTGCCTGCAAATTTTAAAATATCATTGTTTCTAACTGCTAAGAATTATTCCATCTTGTAGATGTACTACAGTTTTATTAATCTATTCCTCAGTTGAGGAGCATCTAGGTTGTTTCCAGGTTCTTGCTATTACGAATAATGCTGCTTTGAACTTAATTGAGCTATTCATAGATATTGCCATTCCAAACTGTTTAAGATTTTTTTTTAAATGTTCTTCTACTGTTTGTAAAATTTTTTAGATGTAATATTTTGTTTGTCTGTGGGTCTTCATTTCTTCTCTTTTGTCTTTAATGTATGCAATTTGCAATTCTATGTAACGTATAATGTTGGTGAATCTTATGCCTTTCATAGGGATTTTATTGCTGAGACAAATATTATGGCAAAAAAGCAAGATTGATGAAAATTTGTGTAGTTGGCTTACATTTTCTTATTGCTGTTTATTATTGATGAAAACCAGGAAAAGAATATTAACAGTGTAGGATCCTGGAGGCAGAAGCTAAAGCAAAAGTCATGAATTGGTGCTGCTTACAGGGTGGTTTCCCCTGTCTTGCTCAACTTTTACTCTGATAGAACTCACAACCATTATTTCATAGATGGCAACACTCACAATGCTCCAGTTTCTCCTCCACTGATATCTGTTTTTGTTAGGGTTTCTAATGTTGTGAACAGACACCATGAGCACCTTACTTTTATAAAAAATATTTAATTGTAGTAGCTTTATTACAGTTCAGAGATTTACTCTATTACCATCACAGTGGGAATGGTGACAGGTAGGCAGACATGGTTTTAGAGAAAATGCTCAGTGTTCATACATCTTGACTCACAAAAATCAAGTGGGCTTATTCACTGGGCATGGATTGATCACATATGAAACCTTAATGCCTGCTTCCACAGTAACACACTTCTATCTACTAAAACAAACTAACAAGGCCATACTGTCTTATAGTTCCACTTCTTTTTTTTTTAACTCTTATATTTCATATCCTAGCCACAAAGGATTGAATCTATACCATAATGCAAAAAAATATATAAATAAATAAACTCAGTCCAACTTCAAGGGTTCCCATAGTCTATAACTGCCAAAATTTAAAGATCTAAACTTCAAAGTCTTTTCTGAATTTCATGTAATTTCTTAACTGTAATCCCCTACCAATTCAAAATTCAATAACAAAGGAGTATATTCTTTGAACACATAAGGGCATATAGCTTTCATTACTGTTATAAAATGTAGGGAAGGGAACATAGTGAGAAAATCCTGGATCAAAGCAAGGCCAAACATCAGCTAGGCAGACTCAAAACACTGCATTTTCATTTCTGGTGTAAAAACGCTCTTCAGATCTCCAATTTCTTTCAGCTTGGTTGATTAGAGCACATTTTTTTTTCTTGGCTGGTTCCACACCATGTATGAAACTTTCTTAAGTAGACACCTCTTGACTTTGGCATCTCTGACATCTTTATTTTCTCAAGGCACTCTAGGCTTCAACCTTACAGATTCAGGAAATTACTTTTCTACTAGGTCCCATGCAGGGATTCCCCAAATACAATCCTGGACTTAGTTCTGTAGTCATAGAAGGAAATTCCATAATACCTTTCTTTTATCTTTAACTCTAAAGCAAGAACTACATGGTCAAGTCTGACACACTCTGCTCTTTGCCTGGGCCAGAACATTGCCTACTCATTCAATTATCTTTTCACCATCTTGTTTTTTATGGTTTATTTCACTGTCTAAGACTGACTCTTATGGAATTTGTTCTATGTAACAGACTAACTTTAAATACATAGTTATACCAGCTTCTGTCTCCTGAGGGCTAGGACTAAAAATGTGTACCACTAGGACTGACTATATAATTTTCTTTAATTTCTTATAAAAAAATTGGAAAATTTATTTTTTGGGAATCTTCCCATGATATCATCATTCCATTTGTTTCATTTTTTAATCTGTTTATTTCATTGAACACAATACTTAGTTTCATCTCACTTTCTGATGCTTTTCTCTCTAGCTTGCTTCTATTCGTTTATAAATGTTTATAAACATGAACACTAGCAACAACACGACATAGTCTGTACAAGCCTATTTGCAGATTTTCTCTGCCAATAAAATTGGAATTAATTTAAGTACCTTCACATTAAGGTACAGGCAGACCCTTCAGCCAAGGAAAAATGACAACCATGTTATTCACCAAAATATTATAAGACAGTCTCCAGGCCATATAGTAACATTACTCTTCACTCACATACACAGTTTAAATCACACTCGGCCAACTATTTTTTCAGTATCCTACTACTATGGCACAAAAAGCAGTGCTTAAAGTATTCTACTGTATTCCTAACCCAAAATAACAAATTCTAAGTTCCTCCAAAATGATCAGGCCTATCAAAAAAATCCCCTAGACTCTGGTACTAACTTCATTTTTAGTTAGGGTATTTATTGCTGTGAAAAGACACCAGGATTTCCCCAACATTTAATTGAGAAATCTCTCTTAAAATTCAGAAGGTTAGTCTTTTATGGTCATAGTGGGCATAGTAGTGTTGCAGGGAGACATGGTACTAGATAAAGAGCTGAGCTTTGTTTCATATGGATTAATATGCAACAAGAAATGTTGTGTCTCACTTTTGTGTGACTTCCTTTTATATAAGGAAAATTATATAGCTCACAATCCACTTTTACAGTGGCACACTTCCTCCAACAAAACTTTACTATCTAAAATAAAGCCAAACCTCTTAATATTTTCACTCCTTTTAGGAACCATTGTTTTGAAACCACCACAATCACTATTGAGAAAATATTTTAAATCTGGATATCATATAGACTTTTTTTAAAATTGTGGTTTCTTCATCTCAGGTGTCACGAGCTTACATTAAGTTGAAAAAAACAGAACAGTTTACCTTTGAGGTTTTGTTTGACTTCGTAAATTTTGCATTTCCAGTTTTACCTCACTTTAAGTTTCTGTAGTCATTTTATGTCTAATTTTATATCATGAACTATTTTTGTTATTTCATTTCATCATGTACTTTCCAAAGAGTTTATTAAAAATTGATTTATATCTTCTTAAGGATCCTTTAATATATTAATAAAATGTATTTTGAAATTATTTTGTTCCTTAAGGCTTACTGTAGTATAGTAAATATACTGGATCCTGCTAGAGATACATTTTTCTTGGGTGTTAATATCTGTGTTTTTGCATAGGTGTCTAGGCATCTAGATTTGAGAACATTTCTTTTAAGATGGTGATGTCTATACTTGTCTTTATTTAGTATGTGTAACCTTTGTTGGTTTCTGTTGCCCTCTCTTGGCTTTAGGTAAATGTGGTGGCTGTAAGTTGCCTGATATACAATGCTTTTGTTGTGGTAAGTTATGCCCACTGTGGATCCTGAATAGGGGATCCTATTAGGGGATATAGGGGGCTGAATTGAGAAAATAAGAGTGGAATAAATCTGAAAAGATCCACAGGAAGCAATCAACCTGGGTCTGCTTCAAGGTTTGATATAATACCCAGGTAGTTAATTCAGAGAAACAGGAGAGTTCTCTGCCCATAGACTACTATTGGGTTGAATATTACTTGTGAGTTTGCACGTGAAAAAAAAAAGAAGTAGAGTGAAGATCACCTGGCTGATTTTCAAGCCTGAGTGGCAAGCAAGTTTCAAAGTAGAGAGTGTTTCTGGGTGTTGGTGACTAAGACAGATAGCTGGGCAAGGAGGACAGCTGGATATGCCTTAAAGATTTGTGGCACCACCAATAGATGGTATTAGAGAGAACAGACTACTGAAAGTGGTCTACTACATTGCAGGGTATGAGATTGAGGAACCCATAATGGAGGACAGAAAATATGATGAAGATCATCTACTTTTTGACAGACTGCAGTGTCCTATGAGTTCCAACTAGAAGCTACTCGATATTGTACTTTTTACAATTAAATTTCTAGTAAAACATTTAAAATGATATATTTTGATTATATCATTTTCTACCCCCAATATTCCCTAAGAACTTTATAACTCCCTACTCACTGAACTTCAGCTTTCTCATTTTCTTTTTCTCAGACAAAAACAAATAGAACCAATACTAGATTAAAATCCGTAATAAATTAACCAACACAAAACAAAATAAATTTCCAAAGTCTACCAAAGCAACACAAAAAACATTACCACCACCACCCCTCCCCCCAAAAAGAAATTTGAGAAGAATTCTTTCTATTTTATTAACTACTTCTAGGCTTAGTACTTCTTTTGGAATATGGTTGATATATCTGGGGACATTACATTGGGAAAAAAACTGATTTTCTTTTTTCCTACAGAGATCCATTACAAATAGTTTTTTTAGATAGTTGTAGTAATTTGTTCTCATTTTCTATTTCTAGTTCTGGGATTTCATCTGAAATAAATGTACACATGTTTTAAGTTTACTGTCATAGTGTCTGTGAGTTCTTATGTAAGTTATGTATATTAGTGAATTATGTGTATTTAGTGGAGGAGTCTTTGTGAATTGTGTTTATTAATTGTTCTGTGTCTATTAGACACCCTTACCTCACTGGTTATTATAATCTTACTGCCTTATTTCACACATAGATCAGATCCCTGATTCTTGAAGGGAGGGATTTGATAAAAAAGATTCTATTTAGGCATCAGCCCCCAAAGTCTCTCACACTGTACACATTGTTCAGTTGTTTGTGTCTTTTAATTATCATTAGTAATTAGCAATTAGCAAGAAGTTTCTCTGGTGAGAGTTAGGAAATGTTGATTAAACTTTTGAGATCATATCCAAGAATACATCAAAAAGTTTGAGGTTTTAATTATTTATTTCTATTTTCTTCAGTTTTAGAGCCTTCCCTTTATATTTATATCATAAATCTTTTGGGACTGAAATTTGGACAAAGTTTAATATTCTGCTGATTTATTCACACACTGTCTCAAAATCACTTATTCCAAAACTATCTTTCACTCATATAATTGTATTGTCAACCATGTAAAAATTAATTGACAATAAATGTAGTATAAGTTTTCTGGACTGCCTAGTTGCAGTCTAGATCTGCCTACCACCACTTATCTGGACCAGCAATCCCAAAGCCCCAAAGAAATACACAGATGCTTATATTAATTTTATACTATTTTGCCTATGGCTTAGGCATATTTGTATCTAGCACTTTCATCTTAATTCAATCCATTTTCTGTCATGTGGCTCATGGCTCACCTGTGTTACCATTATTTGCAGATTCTTTGGTGACTGGATCAATCTCTCTGTCTGACTCCACCCTCCTCTTCCTACCTATGCTCTAATCCCCCCCCCGCCTACTCATTTTACGGTGCCTCCCATGACCAAAACTATCCTTTATTAACAGCCTATAGACTTTCTACACCACTGATAGATGCATGGGTTACTTATTGCATTTTCAGTTTTATTCCATTAGTCTCCATAACTTTCTTCATGATTGCAGCATTCTCTTTTCATTAGTATACTTTTCTACTAATTTATATAATTGGGATTGAAATATCTTGGCTTTAATTTTTTGTTTAAAAAATGGCTATAATAAGATAGTAATAATTTCATGTTTTAAAAACAGGTTTTATACTTCTGAAATAAACAATAAGTATTAAAATTTAGACAGGGTTTCTTTTCAATTTGATCATCAATGTGAGTTATACTTCCATATTAATACAATGAATTCTTCTGATATTTGAATATCAGATAACTTTTTAAACTTCTCATTTTCTATAATTTCTTTTATCAACAACTTGTAGTTTTACATAATTATGTTATCTGTAGATAAATTTTCCCATGTGTGATCTATTTTTTCTTGACTTCTTCATACTTTCATTTTTGAATTTTTCTTTGCTATTATACAAAACTCAGATGATACTGAATTGAGATTGGACTCTGAAACTTTAGTAAACATTTTTATTAGTTCCAGTAACTGTTTATTAGTTCATTGGTTTTATCTACACATAGCATTTGTCATTGGTGAGGAAAATTTTGAGACTACATAGGTCATAGTTTTAAGAAAAATTATACTAATATCCCCTAAAAGAAATACAACATGGAAAGGATTTCTAAAGACATGCTGTTATACACCAGTAAATTAGTCCCTCAGACAGCCCAAAACCACAACTATATAATAATATCTCATGAATTAAGATGAATCCAGCTTCAAACCAAAATGATTTGTTAATTTATAATATTCATATTTCTATTGCTCCAAAAGTCATATTGTGCCAGGTAAATAATTAATGTATCTATCAAAAATGTAAGTAATGGAGATTTTGAGTTATGTCCTTTATTAGTATATATATAGCACCTCTCCCAATACAAAATTTAGCCAGCATGTTTAGGATAAAAGTTTATTTTGCATACCAATTATATGTTACATATGCTGAGATTATAATTATGTGGTACCTTTATCAATAGCATGTAACTCTCCAGTTGTGGAGGGTACACAATAATGTTAGTGATAGGATTAATGTTTGAAAAATCTATGAGTATTAATGTACCAACATCAAAAAAATGGAACTTTAACACTAATTTCTTGTTGTTGGGGATTATTTTTGTAGAGTATGATGTCTAGTTGGTTTACTATCACATAACCCCATTATATGATATATATGCCTTTCAAATAGATTTTTTCATATTTTTTATTTTATATTTCTTTTAGTGATAGATTTTTCTTTATATATTTACTTTAGTATGCTGTATGAAATGGAAGCAATCATCTAGACCTAGAAAGAAAAATATTGTATGATTCCTCTCATATGTTGATGTTGGCCTCTCATATGTTGATGTTGGCTTTTATATTTTAGATATGTATGCACAGAAGTTTTGTAGCTAGTGTAAAACCAGAGGTTAGGATGTGATCTTTCAATTAACTGATATAGAAGTGTGTTACAGAGGAGTAAAAGAGCAATTAGGTTGGGATAATTAAACTGAAACAAATTTTATTGATATTTAACAAAAAAAAACTTTTACAAATTCAATTTGTAAACCTTGGCAGCTGTTCAGAGAATAATGGAAAAGAGATGGGCAATTAAACTATGCCATTTGAGTTAAGATGACACTGAGATTAGCTAATCAATAGAGAGAGGAATTCAGTAAAAAATAAAAGAAATAAAGTTTTAGGGATAGAAAGAAAAACTGAAAATATATAATTTTCTTGAGAAATTTATGAAATTAGGCAGACTGATGATACAGCTTGAATGTTCATATTAAGAAATTCTATTAGAGAATTCTGGAAAAGAAAAGTGGAGTATGAAAGAAATAATTAGTCTACCTGTCTATTTAGGATAACTTAAAATGAATTTACAGTCTAGGGTAGTCCTTCCTTGTTGAGGGATTGTCATTTGACCTGGAGATTGAGTTTTGAATTAGAGTGTTATGTCTTCACTTAGGCCAGAGATTTTTTTTTTCTTGTCCAGTTGTAGTTTCTATTATCTCATGTCTTATTTACCGACACTTCCACTTAAAATTTCCCCCTTTATATTCTCCCAATAATTTAAAAATCAATAATAATTTTGGGACTATTTAAAAATATTTAAGAGTATTATGCAGAAAATATTTTGAATAAAATTTATTTTTTGCAGTGAGAGTATCTATAATACATTTCATCCCCTTTTGCATGCATCTTTGCCCATTTGAGAATTGAATTTTTTTCATTTCCCATAGATATTCCATGCTTATTCTGATTTATTTTCTACTCCAACTTATTAAATATTATTATTTATTTTCTATTCCAACTTATTAAATATTATTAACTTCTCTTTACATTGTAAATTTAATTCATTTTGAATTACAATTTCTACATCAGAATGCATAATTATTTTTCTGTAATATTTATTATAATTTTCAGTACTCATGTATATATTTAAATGCTTATTCATCAAGAGTGATACCAATTGAGAAAAAAATAAAAGATGAGTTAGCCATTAGTATCTGTCTTGGCCTATCCCTGAGGATCGGATAAATTTTTCCTACTCACAGTCCTGCAGCTGCTAATAAAATATTAGGCATAAGCTTGTATTAATTACCAATGCTTTGGCCTATGAATCAGGCTCAAAACAACTAGCTCTTATATCTTAATCCACTTTTATTAATATATTATATTGCCAGATGTTCAGTGGCTTTATCTGTTTCCTATTACATCTAGGCAACAACAGCTGCCTGTGGCATCTCTATGACTCTGTCCATGTTCAGTGGCTTTACCTGTTTCCTATTACATCTAGGCAACAACAGCTGCCTGTGGCATCTCTATGACTCTGTCCTTCTTCTCTTTTATCTCTGCTTGGATTTCTCCTTTCCCACTAAGTTGCTATGCAATAAGTCAAACCATCTTCTTTCTTGACCATGATAATAAAGCATATTTGCAGTATACAGAAGAACATTCTATATCAAGATGTAGCTCAAAGTTGAGAAGGAAAAGGATGAAAATGATAGGGTTGGATTTCAATTTAAAATATTAAAAAATAAACAAGACATAAATTTTATTACCATACTAACATTTACAAAATAATTAAATTTTTTTTCCCGCAAAATCATAATAGTGTATGCCAGTTTAATGCTTATACTGGTGACTGTACCTCTGTACTGATTTTAGAACTAAATATTATTATAGCTTAGCTGGATTTTTTTAAGTAACATTTAAATCATTTGTAGCTCTATCAGAATCATAGTCATCTTAATCTCTCCTAACCTTTTAATTGACTGCATATATCTATCTGTGTATGTGAGTGTTTGTTAGCATGAGTATTTGAATATTTAAATGAGAGACATGGCACTCAATTGAAGGGGAGAAAACTAGTGATGAGTCAATACTCTTGTTTAACTGTCGCGTGCAACCTCGCCAGCAAGGAAGACGCAACACCGGATCCTTCTCTTTGCAGTTTATTCGGGTTCTTTACAATCTGATTTCTACTGACTGACTGACTAACTCACTCACTCACTCACTACTCTAACTAACTCCTACTACCCTACTACTACAACCAGGGAGAAGCCTGCTCTTAGCTAAATACCTTCAGGGCATCCAATTCAAGATAGCCACGTGGGCATCACCAATAGGCTCAGATATGCGGAAGCAAGTCAGATCCTTGGCCTAGCCAAATATGGAGTTGTTTACTAGGGAGAGTGCTCAAGGCCAGCGCCATCTTATGGTGTGACTGTACGCAGCTCTCTACAGTTAATGGTGTGGCTGTATGCAGCTCTCTACAGTTCCCCCTTTTTTAATATAAAAGCAACAGGCAAGAGTAGAGGCCTGATCTCTGTAGTGCAAAGGAACATATACTAATGCTTCTCCAGGTGTCTTCCACCCAGACAACATCAGACCTGTCCGATACCCCTTTTTACAGAGGCGGGAATGTGGGTATCAACCCGCATGCAATCAGGCATGCTCTTCTTGGGTTCCAAACTTCAGCACGTGCAAGGGCGCCACGCAATTTCAGTGGATCCCAAGTGCAGTGCGCAAGCCTCGCATCCTGTGCTAAAAAAAAAATTAACCTTTCAAGGTAGCCAGCTAAACATGAGGGGACTGTCCCATCTCCAAAGCAGCAAAGGCTTGTAGAATCATGGCTGCATTACGACGTTGAGTGAACCTAATATGGCAAATGCACCACAGGCACACTAGGAATATCAGCACCATCAGGCCAGCCAGCGCTCCCACCCCCGCCCACTCTTTAAGGTGTCCCATAGCAGTGGAAATCCAGGAAGACAGTCCTTCTGCCAGCCCAACATCTACCCGAGTTGAATTCACCGTGACAATAGCCACTCTCAGCTGCTCCATCAGGTGATCAAATTCTCCCGTCCAATTACCTAAAAGATAACTAGACAATTGTTTAGACAAGTTAGCAGCATGGGTAAAATTCTCATACTGTACGCTGGTAATACATAGTCCTTGGAACTTCCATTCACAGCCAAGCTGAGCCAGCTGCCACAAGACATCAACTTGCTCTTGAACTAAATCAATCCTTTGATTGACAATCATCAATCCTCCTTTCAGCTGAGCAGCAGAATTCTGCTGTAAATCTAATGCTCGTGCTGTGCCAGCTGAAAGATCATTCAAAACTTGTGCAGTTTGCACTGTGCGGCTCATGGCAATGGCAGTGGTGGTGGCGCTAACAGCCACTAAGGAAATGGCTGCAACTATGGCAGCAGTTATTCCAAAATCTCTCTTAGGTCTAAAAAGCGACATGGCATTCGGAGCCACTACAGGAACTGGTATCCATCTAGGCAAGCGTGCTACAACAGCAAATCTAAACTCACTAGCATTCCAGCATTGAGAATAAAAGCAACTGTCACTAGAACAAGTGCTGAAAGCAAACCGACTTACAATGAACATAAAAGGAGGAATAACACACACAGGTGTAGGCTCATATTCAATAAGAGAATAATTCTTAGCTATTAAGCAACTACCTCCTATAGCTCAAGGATAACTAGTGAAATTGCATGTAAAATTTCCCAATCCAAAAAATCCTCACTTAATCATAAGTAAAGCTTCAGCATGTAAACAACTACCATTAACCCCACATAAAAGCCAATTATCAAAAGGATTCACACTCATTCTCATCTGATTATGATTCTTACTAACCCTCAATCCAGGGGAAAAGATAAAATCCTTACTATCATCCACCCAAACTGCTTTATGTGATTGACATACTGTCCAAGGCCACATTCCGCCCCTATTGTTGCCCAAACAAAAGGGAGCCCACTTTGGCTGAGAAAGGGGAAATTCCACCCGAGAAAGAGGTAATTCAGTCGTCCCCATTCCAGGAACAAGGCCATAAATCCAAGTAGCATTAGCTGTAACTGAACAACTTCCTGTCTTAGCATAAAACTAACCAAACCATCCAGTCTGAAACATGGACAGAGGAATGCAAGGAGAAAATTGAATGGTACTATACCAATCAGCGTCAAAACATAAAGTTCCTTCTAAAGCAAAAGTTCTATTTTCTCCCAAAGGGGCTATTTCTGCATCTAAAGTATAATAGGGAATGTCAAGAGACCTATTGGTAGTAAAAAGATGTGGAAAAAGCTGAGCATCATGCCGAACCGGCATTGGTTTGGGAAACACCGACAGAATTCCCCATCTTGATTCCATCATCACTATGTGGCTCAGCAGAAGCATCATCAGGATCAGCAGCAACATCCGTTTGCTGTTCCTCGCCATTTTTCTTTTCACTTGAAACTCTTCTGGTCAGGCGTTCTGGAACCCACACTGGATCTTGCTGATCCTGGGGAAAAAAACAAACAGAACCTCGTGCCCATGTTAGCACGGGATCAGGCCCTCTCCAGAGGCCTGTCAAGATGTCCTTCCATTTTACCATGCCTTTACAGGCACCATGAGGCGCAGCATGTCTATCTGTTGCAGAATGCCCATGAGCATCCAAATTCAAAAAATTAAGAGTAAATAAAGCTAAGGAAAGTCTCTCTTTCGGGGTACGGCCATGGCCAATTCCCCCTGTTTGTTTCAATAAACATGCCTTCAAGGTGCGATGGGCGTGTTCCACGACACCCTGTCCTTGAGGATTATAAGGCAATCCATAATTAAGTTGTACTTCCATTTGTTGACAAAATGAAGAGAATTGTCAACCTGTGTAAGCCGGGCCATTATCAGTCTTTAACTGAAAAGGCTTACCCCAAGAAGCCCATGCTTCAAGGCAATATGCAATAACATTACGTCCTTTTTCACCAGACATAACAGTAGCATGTATGATACCCGAACAGGTATCCACTGACACATGTACATACTTAAGCATGCCAAATTCTGATATATGAGTCACATCCAATTGCCAAATTTTCATGGGTAAGAGACCACGGGGATTTACTCCCAAGCTAGGTGGATTCAGAAAAGTAACACATTGTTGACAGTCTAAAACTATTTGTCTGGCATCAGCTCTGGACAAGGAGAACTTTTGCTGCAAAGTTTTAGAATTGACATGAAAAGACTGATGAAATTGTCTTGCATTGTCAAGAGCAACAATGGAAGCCCTCGTTGTACTGGGCCCATAGGTTGCATCTGATTATTTATAGCTCTTAAATCATGCAGTAATCTCCATTTTCCTGATTTTTTCTTGATTACAAAAATAGGTGTATTCCAAGGTGATACAGAACTTTTAATGTGTCCTAGCTGTAACTGTTCTTGGACTAAAGCTCTAGCTGCCTGCAACTTTTCAAGGGTAAGGGGCCACTGGGGGATCCATACAGGCTCTAATGTCTTCCAAGTTATGGGAATTCCTTCCCCAGTGGCCCCTAGGAAAAACCCAACCCCTGCCTTGGTACTCTGGGTTGAGGCTCAATAGGATTCTTTCTACCTTGCAGATGTTTTCCTAGGCCAAAATTTGGATGAAATCCCATATTTTTCATCATGTGTTGTGATGCTGGTGAATATTCATTAGAAAGCTGAAAACCCATGTCCTTAAGTAAGTCTCTGCCCCACAAGGAGACAGGTAAATCTAAGACATATGGCTGGATATGT
>PVIH01026546.1:0-18549 GCA_004025045.1 Sigmodon hispidus | reverse complement strand
TCCCCTCCTTCCCTCCTTTCCCCCTCCCTCTAGCTCCCCACCATGATGGTAATAAACTCACCCTGTGAAACTGTAAGCAAATTCCCATTTAAATTATTTCTTTTAAAATTTTCTTTGTTTGTGATGTCTTTTCACAGCAATATACAAATAACTAGGCCACACAGCAAGCATTTTAGCCATTAAGTCATTTTCCCTATTCCTGGTTAATTATTTTAATATATAAAAATTAAAATGTTTAATTGGAAACAGGCAAACTATCTTAAAGATCAGAAGCAAGCTAAGAATGTCTACCATGTAGATGAGTTCAGTGCCTTACATCTATAGTCCCAACACTAAGGAAGCTGAGGAGTGACTTCAAGGCACTTCAAGGCCCTGAGTTCAAGACTACCTTGGGTTACATAGTGAGCCAGGCCACTCTAAAGTACATGGTGACATCTTGTCTAAAAAATTAAAAATGTTTATCATGAATGCTAGAAATTATGGTCAATGCTGCAAAGCAAAGAAAAGAAACAAATTTCTGATTTTATAGAGATATTTCTTGCTCTGAACTACATACATTTAATACTGGGGAGAAAGAAGTTCTTATAGGATATCCGCCACCTGAACCCAGGCCCTTACATTGCCACTCATCTTGGGCATAGTGCACAGTCTGCACATAACACAGCTGGTGTAATAGCAGCTAAGGAACAGCTGAGTCCATTGGTCCTTGGCCCATGGCTGACAGGTGAGAGAAGAGGTAATGACTCCCCAAGACAAGTGGAACACAGTCCACCCAGAAAACAGCTGGCATAGTAGCAGCAGGAGAATAGCTGAGTCCCTAGATGCACAGCTCAGAGTTCAGAGGTCAGACAGTGACTTCCACCACCTGAACCCAGGCCTGAGACAGGCACACTGCTTTAGCACGGAGCACAGTCTGCCAAGGACACAACTGGCATAATAGCAGTGGAGAAACAGCATTGTCCTTGAGTGCACAGCTGAGAGGTGAGAGGTCAAGAGGTGACAACTGGCATAATAGCACTGTGACCTCACAAGAACTGTCAACCCTCTGAACACACAGCTGATTAAGAGCCCTCAGACCAACAACCCACTAAAAGCCAACAAAGAACTACCGAAGAATGAATTAAGAAAATAATGGACAGATGCCAGTGCAAGAATACATACAACAACACGAAGGTCAATAGGACACCAACAGAAGAAGCCAGTGGTTCTATACTGTCAAGTCCTGAACATAACAATGAAGAGGGAACAGAAGAAAATGACCTTAAAAACAGCTTTATGAAACTAATAGAAGCCTTAAAAGAGGATATAAAAAACTCCCTTAAAGAAATAGAAGAAAATACAAACAGAAAATTAAAAGAGATGAAAAAGCCCTGAAAGAAAATAAAGAAAACCAAGAAAAAAATAAATATGTGAAAGAAATTTAGCAGGAATTAAAAATTGAAATAGAAGCAATAAAGAAGGCACAAACTGAAACAAAGCTAGAAATAGAAAATCTGAAAAAAAATAGACCCAGAACTACAGATTCAAGCATAAACAACAGAATACAAGAGATGGAAGAGAGAATCTCTGGGGTGGAAGACTCAATAGTAGCAACAGATACATCAGTAAAGAAAACACTAAAACCAAAAACCTCATAACACAAAATGTCCAGGAAATTTGGGACACCATGAAAAGGCCAAACCTGAGAATAACTGGAATCAAAGAAAGAAATGAATACCAACTCAAAAGCACAGAAAATATATTCAACAAAATCATAGAACAAAACTTCCACAACTTAAAGAAGGAAATGCCTATAAAGATACAGGAAGCCTACAGAACATCAAATAGACTAGACCTTCATATAAAGTCTGCTCAACATAGAGTAATCAAGCCACTAAACCTACAGAACAAAGAAAAAATACTAAGAGCTGCAAAGGAAAAAAGTCAAATCACCTATAAAGGCAAACCCAACAAAATAACACCTAACTATTCAATGGAAACAATGAAAGCAAAAAGGTCCTGGTCAGTCATTGTGGACACTAAAAGTGCATGGATGCCAACCTAGACTACTATACCCAGAAAAACTGTAAATCAACATAAATAGAGTAAACAAGATATTTCACAACATATCCAGATTTAAATAATACCTAACCACAAATCTGGCTGTACAAACAGCCCTAGAGTGAAAACTCCAACCTAAGGAAACAAGAAACACCCATGAAACCACAAACAATTGATAAGCCTACAGAAGAACCCCCTCAAAAAAGAAAATACAAGCTACTCCCAAAAATGACAGAAAATGTCAATCATTGGTCATTAATACCACTTAATATCAATGAACTCAATTCACCTATGAAAAGACACACACCCTAGCACAATGGATACAAAAACAGAAACCATTCTTCTGCTGCATACAAGAAACACACCTCAACTTTAAAGACAGATACAGGCTCAGAGTAAGGGTTGGGAAAAGACATTCCAATCAAATGGCCCTAAGAAACATGCTAGTATAGCCATTCTAATATCTGACAAAAGAGACTTTAAACTAAAATCAATAAAAAGAGACCAGGAAGGTCACTATCTATTTGTCTCAGAAAAAATCCACCAAGATGAAATTTCAATCCTGAATATTTATGCCCCTAACACAAGGGCACCTACATGTATAAAAGAAACACTACTAAAGCTTAAACCTCATATCAAACCTGACACACTAATAGTGGGAAACTTCAATAATCCATTTTTACCCTTCAATAGGTCAACCAGACAGAAACACAACAAAGAAATAAGGGATCTAGCAGAAGTTATGTCCCGAATGGACTTAGTAGATATATACCGAACACTCCAGGCAAACAAATAGGAATATACATATTTCTTAGCATCCCATGGAACTTTCTCTAAAATTGACCACATACTAGGTCATAAGGAAAATACCAAACGGTACAAAAAAAATGAGTATAACTCCTTGTACCATATTAGATTGCCATGGTCTAAAGTTAGAGTTAAACAACATCAAGAATCACAGAAAGCCTACCATCTTATAGAAACTAAACATCACTCAGCAAAAAGCCCTATGGGTCAAGGAAGAAATTAAGAAATCAAAGACTTCCTAGAATTTAATGAAAATGAATCCACGACATACACAAACTTATGGGATACAATGAAAGCAGTCTTATGAGAAAAAATCATAGCACTAGATACCTACATAAAAAGACTAGAGAAATCACACACAAGAGATCTATCCGCACAGTTGACAGCCTTAGAACAATTAGAAGCAAACTCAACAAGAAGGAATAAATGGCAGGAAATAAACAAACTTAGAGCTGAAATCAACACAATTGAAACAATACAAAGAATCAATGAATCAAAGTGTTGGTTCTTTGAGAAAGTCTACAAGGTAGATTAACCCATATCCAAACTAAACAAAAAGCAGAGAGAGACTGTCCAAATCAACAAAATCAGACATGAAAAGGGGAACATAAAAACAGTCCCGCAGGAAATCCAGAGAACTAACAGGTCATACTTTGAAAATCTTTATTCCACAAAAATGGAAAACATAGAAGAAATGGACAGCTTTCTGGACAGGTACCATTTAGCTAAATTAAATCAAGATCAGATTATAGACCTAAACAGTCCTATAACACCAAAGGAAATTGAAGCTGTCATTAAAACACTCCCAAATAAAAAAAGCCCAGGTCCAGATGGTTTCAGGGCAGAGTTCTACCGAACATTCAAAGAGGAGCAAATACCAATACTTCTCAAAATTTTCTATACAGTAGAATCTGAAGAAATATTGTCAAACTCTTTTTATGAGGCCAAAATAGCCCTGATACCCAAGCCACGCAAAGATGCAACAAAGAAAGAGAATTATAGATCTATTTCCCTCATGAATATTGATGCAAAAATGGTCAACAAAATTCTGGCAAATCAAATCTAACAATATATAAAAAAAGTTATTCACCACGATCAAGTAGGCTTCATTCCAGAAATGCATGGATGATTCAACACAGAAAAAACTGTAAATGTGATCCATCATATAAACAAATTGAAAGAAAAAAACCACATGATCATCTCCTTAGATGCTGAAAAAGACTGACAAAATCCAATATGCCTTTATGATAAAAGTCCTGCAAAGATCAGGAATACAGGCAAAATACCTAAATATAATAAAGTCAAGTTACAAAAAGCCGATGGCAAACATCAAACTAAATGGAGAGAAACTCAAATCCATCCAACTAAAATCAGGAACTAGACAAGGCTGTTTGTTCCCTCTCCCCTTATTTATTCAACATAGGTTTCGAAGTCTTAGCTAAAGCAATAAGAGAGCAAAAGGAGATTATGAGGATACAAATTGGAAAAAAGAATAGAAACTATCTGTATTTGTAGATGACATGACTATATACATACGTGACCAACAAAATTCTTCCAGGAAACTTCTACCTCAGATAAACACCTTCAGCAATGTAGCCAGCAATGTAGCAGGATACAAGATTAACTCAAGAAATCAGTAGCTATCCTATAACTAAAGATAAAAGGGCTGAAAAAGAAATAAGGGAAATATCACCCTTTATAATAGCTGCAAATGGCATTAAATATCTCGGTGTAACTATAACCAAAGAAGTATCATATTTGTTTGACAAAAACTTTAAATCTCTGAAGAAAGAAAGTTAAGAAGATATAAGAAAATGGAAAGATCTCCCATGTTCCTGGATAGGTAGGATCAGCATAGTAAAAATAGCAATTCTTCCACATTTTAAATTCTTTTTACTGTGTTTTTTTTTTGATAAATACAAAATAAAGAAGGAAAAAAAATAGCAATTCTACCAAAAGCAAACTATAGGTTCAATGCATTTCCCATCAAAATCTCAACACAATTTTTTTACAGACCTTGAAAGAACAATCTTGAGGGAGGGGGGACAAAACTGGATTTGGCCAGAAGTGGAGACTGATCCAAGCATTATTGGGTCAGTGGGACCATGGGACTGTCTGCTGCCTGCCCAGGGAGGGGATGGGGAGTTGTGGAGAAGAAAAATGACCTGATGTGGCGGGAGGGGAAGGGACCTTTAATAAGGATATACAGGGATAGAAAGCGTGATTTCTTTATTCATAATAATAATGATAATAAAAAAAGCATACAGAAAAAAAAAGGAAAAAAAAGAACAATACTCAATTTCATTTGGAATAACAGGAAAGCCAGGATTGCCAAAACAATTTTGCTCAACAAAAGAACCTCAGGAGGCATCACCATCCTTGACTTCAAATTATGCTATATAGCTACAGTAATAAAAACAGCTTGGTACTGGCATAAAACAAACTTGTGGATCAATGAAATTGAATTAAAGACCCCTACATTCATCCACACATCTATGAACCCTGAATTTTGACAAAGAGGCCAAAAATCTTCAATGGAATTAAGATAGTATCTTCAACAAATGGTGTTGGCATAACTGGATGGTAGTGTGTAGAAAAATGAAATACATCCAATACCTTGCACAAAACTTAAATCCAGGTGGATCAAAGACCTCAACATAAACCCAGCCACACTAAACTTGATAGAAAAGAAAGTGGGAAATACCCACCAATGCATTTGTACTGGTAACCACTTCCTAAATATAACACCAAGTAGCACAGGCACTAAGAACAACAATCAGTAAGTGGGACCTCCTGAAACTGAGAAGCTTCTGTAAGGCCAAGGACACAGTCAATAACATTAAATGACAGCCTACAGAATGGGAAAATTTTTTACCAACCCTACAAGTGACAGAGGATTGATGTCTAAAATATATGGAGAACTTAAGAAACTAAAGCCCCAAACCCTTAATAACCCAATTTAAAAAGGGGGTTCAGAACTAAAAAGGGAATTCTCAGCAGAAGAATTAAAAATGACTGAAAGGCACATGAAAAACTGCTCAACATCCTTAGCCATCAGAGAAATGCAAATCAAAACAACTTTGAGATACCACCTTACACCTGTCAGAATGGCTAAGATAAAAGACACAGAGGACAGTCTATGCTAGAAAGGATGCAGAGTGAGGGGAAAACTCTTCCATTGTTGGTGGGATTGTAATTTTTTCAGCCACTCTGGAATGCATTATGGTGTTTTCTCAGAAAACTGGGAATCAATCTCCCCAAGGATCCAGCAATACCACTTTTAGGCATGTACTCTGAAGATGCACATTCACACTCCAAAGGCATTAGCTCAGCTATGTTCATATCAGCATTATTCATAATAGTAAGAACCTGTAAACAACCTAGATGCCCCTCAACTGAAGAATGGATAAACAAACAGCAGTAAGACAAAAATGATATTCTAAAATTTGCAGGCAAATGGATGGAATTGGAGAATATCCTCCTGAGTGATGTATCACACACCCAAAAAGAGAAGCAGGGGACATACTCACTCATTAGTGGACTTTAAAAAAAATATGTCATTGCACGTAAGAGCTCAAGGCTTGACATAGCTAAATGACACAAGGCCTCACTTCTGCATTGATGGACTCTGGCAGGGGTGTGGATGAGGAAAGACTTGTTTTCTTTAAGGGTCTGGCCACAGGGAGTTTAACTATGCTCCATTAAGTAAATGAGCAGCATGAATGGGTGTGTTTGTAAATAGGGAGATCATAAGTGTAGATATGAATGAGTGTAGATATGAATGAGAGGCCTGATAACTGTTTTGATGTGTTGCATGTGGTAAAATAATAAATATATAAATAAAAAAGGAAAAAAGAAGTTTTTATAAATATAATTAATAACTTTAATGTAATTTTTATAAAATTATAACTGAATTTTTGAAGAACTTGATAAAATCAGTCTAAATACACATGGAAAGAAAACTATGAATAAAAAGCTACTTAACCTCAAAACTAAGGAGCAGAGGGAGGAAGAAGCCAGATTGAGGCTTAAGCTATCTATAAATTGAAATATCTAATAAATACAATAAGACATTGGTCAAAAAATGCAACAAGCAGACCACTGGAAACAAATAGAAACCATACAGATATATCCATGAATTTTAAGAGTTAACATGTGAAGAGGACCCCATAGTCATGAAGAAAGTGGAGCCATTTTTTTTTAATGATGCACAGTAAAGAGTGGCCTTTTATACAAAGAAATTAAGGACTTAATTTCATATTGTGCATCATCGTAGGTGGAATTTTCTGTCTAAACTGCTGATCAGTTCTTTTCTGCCAACTGTTCCCTCACATAACCACACAGAAACTTACTATTAATTATAAATGTTTGGCCCACAGCTCAGGCTTGTTACTAGCTGTTACATTTTAAATTAACCCATATTTCTTATCTATGATCTCTTACATGGCAGTGGGTTCTTTCAACACATGTCTCTCTTGTTTCTCTCTGCTTCTACTTGCAAACACTGAGATTCCACCCAGAGTCCTTTGTGTCTTTCTGTCCTGCCTATATTTCCTGCCTAGTTTCTAGTGAGTCAGCTATTTTATTAAACAAATTGGAAGGTGTTTTGGCAAAGATAAACCTTCACTGTGTACAAAAAGTTAATTCCATATCACATCATCTGCCAAGAAATCTTGAACTTAATAAAGCCAAGTATAAAAGTTAATATAATAAACAATAGAAGGAAGGGTCTGGCAATGTATGTCATAGCATAGGATGCTTGCCTAGCATGCACAAAGTCCTGAGTTCAATTCATAATACCACGTAAAACAAAGGTGGAGGCATGCATACAATTCCAGCATGAAGAAATAGATGCAGGATCATCAAAAGCTCATAGTTATCCTTAACTACATCACAAATCTAAGGCCAGCTCAAGGCTATGTGAGATGCTATCTCAAAAAAGTAAAAAATATAAATTACTATTTGTGATATAGTTGAGAAGAGCTTCTAAACCCACATAGATATAAAAATAAAGAAAATTTTATGAATCTGAGTAATTAAAATTAAATTTGTCTGTTTAACACAGTATACTTGAAGAAACTTAAGGAGATGAAAGTTGAACCATGTCTTTCAAAAGATGTTTAAAAAATTACATAAATAAAAGTATCATCTATATTTAGTTCCAATATTTTGAGCCTGAATGTTTCTCTCTGCAACTTCATACATACCCAAATCTTGGATACTTGTTGAATATTTCAAAATTGTATTAGGCCTAAAAATCTTTAGTGTGAAATGTGACAGTATTATGCCAGCTTATTTTTTACTAGACTTTAAGATCATTACTGCTTAGAAATGTGAAAAAAAAGGAACAGTGACTCTAAATCTATCTTATCAACTGACAAAGGGAAATGAACTCAATGACATAAAATGTCTTATTAAGGTCATTGTCAGCTTTTTGGTTTTGTCTTCTGATGGAAATCATTAATGCAAGTTCAAAATATGAAATGTAGGCTGTTGAGTGCCTTGTTCTATAAAATTTATCCTGCTTTGGGATTTTGTAATTTTATTCAGGCATTTGGCAAGCTGCAAGTAACTGAGGCTTTTTTTAAATATGCCCTCAAAATCAACTAGGAATCTAGAGGAAATGAGTTACCTTTTAATGCTTCCCTGCATGATGCCCTAAATAAATGAATAAAATCATGTCTCATTTAAATTTTACAAGCAGCAGAGAGAAATACAATGCATTAGTGAAATCACACAGACCCACAGGCAAACACTGCATAGCAGCCTTCACAGGACACATAGGGGAATCTGTGGAGATGCTTTTTCTGTAAATCTAGTGATATTTTTCCCTGTCTACAGAAGGAAAATTGCCTAAGAAACCTCTTTTACAACTTTGAGGACTACACTCTTCATTGGTGCAAAGATATATCAACCTAATTGCCAAACCCTGGGTAAATTTTTATCTGAATTTGTAGATGGAATCCATGCTCGGTTTTGAAGATAGAAAAGACATTTTGGTTTTTTGTTTATTTCTTTGTTTGACGTCAGATGCCATTTAGTCCAAAGACCAGTGTACCTGAAGATGAGATGACCTTAAACTTCTGATTCTTTATATATTTTACACATATATTTATATAATATTTATAAATTTATAAATATTAGTTGCTGATTTTATATCACGCACCCGATCAAACTCAGTTATCAGTCCTCTCAGCTTCATACTCACACTTATGATCTCCTTATTTACAAAAGCACCCATTCATGCTGCTCATTTACTTACTGGGGCATAATTAAACTCCCTGTGGCCAGACCCTTAAAGACAACAAGTCTTTCTTCACTCACACCTCTGCCAGAGGCCATCAATGCAGAAGTGAAGCATTGTGTCACTTAGCTATGTTCTAGCCTTGAGATCCTGTATACAATGACATTTTTTTTAAGCCCACTAATGAGTGAATACATCCCCTGCTTCTCTTTTTGGGTGCGTGATACATCACCCAGGAGGATATTCTCCAATTCCATCCATTTGCCTGCAAATGTTAGGATATCATTTTTTCTTACTGCTGAGTAGTACTCCATTGTGTAGATGTACTACAGTTTGTTAATCCATTCTTCAGTTTAGGGGCATCTAGATTGTTTCCAGATAATTGCTATTACAAATAATGCTGCTATGAACATAGTTGAGCTAACGCCTTTGAAGTGTGAATGTGCTTCTTTAGGGTATACACCCAGAAGTGGTATTGCTGGCTGAACAAGTTTACACTCCCACCAACAATGGAGGAGTGTTCCCCTTGCTCCACATCCTCTCCAGCATAGGCTGTCATCTGTGTTTTTGATCGTAGCCATTTTGACAGGTGTAAAGTGGTATCTCAAAGTTTTGATTTGCATTTCTCTGATAGCTAAAGATGTTGAGCAGTTTTTCATGTGCCTTTCAGATACTTTTAATTCTTCTGCTGAGAATTCCCTTTTTAGCTCTGAACCCCATTTTTTGATTGGGTTATTAGGGTTTGGGGGTCTAGTTTCTTGGGTTCTCTTAGTGTCTGTTCTATTCTTCTGCCTCCACTTCCAAAATACTGTGATTACCAGTATAAGCTACCATGTCCATCATGTAATTTCATTTAGCATCCTACATAACTTTAAAGCACTAACAACAGTATAATATGGCCTAAAGTCATATGCCATCCCCCCAAACACTTCCAATCAGCATACTTTCTCATTAATTATTACTCTAATGATTCCAGTTTAAGTTATCACTCACATCTTCCTATAGCTATAAACCCGTGTACTAGTGATTGTTATATGGCCATCATATAATAGAAGCCCATCTTTTAAATGTGCACTTTTCCATTGGTGGTAATAATACAAATATTATGATGAAAATGCAGCTTCATAGTTAAATATCCTAAAAGAAACTATATCTTATTATCAAATAATGCTGAAAACCAACACAAAACATGTACATTCTTCAAAAGAAAAGTTTTTATAAATTGTTAAACCATGTGTCTGCCCCTTTAAAATAGTGGTCACAATTGTGAAGCTAGATTCTACAGCCTGGAGAAATCAAGCCATGCTCTCTAGATCATGAGAAGCAATGTGTACAGGAATTCAATCATTCTTTTATTTTAAGGGGAAGGGATTTCCATGTACACCCCTGCTTGCCTTCCCTTCTCTCCTCCCAATCTCTCCCAGTTATCCCTCAGCCTCTCCCTACTCTATCTCCCCATCCATTCCCCAAGGAGGGCAAGGAGTCTGAAGGTGGTTCAGTTCAGTCTGGTGTTTCCATTTTGAGGTAGGTCCGATTCCCTCATCCCAATATTAGGACTGGGTTAGGTGTTCCTCTGTAGGGAATGGGCCCCAGGATGTTAGTTCATATACAGGAACACAGTCTGATACTACTGCACAAGACTTTTCATACTGCCCACGCCATTTGCCAGTTATCTATCTTTGGAGGGTTTAGTTCCCTTTCCTGAAGATTTTCTGGTGGTGACTGTTTTTTATTTGGTGAGCTTTTCATTCAACCATTCTTAATCTATAATACCTGCCTCTATCATTCTCTTTGTCAAATACACTATATTGAACTAAATCACAAGATGCAAAGTGGCCTGCTACCTCTAAAAGTTTATAGAAGTCTGATATTTCATTTGTTTTAGAATTTTTTTGAGGGATGTCTCTGGGAATTTTCTCTGAAGGATCTCATCTGGACTTCCCCTGTCATTTGTTCCATGTTCTCTGTCTGTCTCTCTTTCTCTGTCGGGTATGTTTGTCTCTCTCTTTCTCCTCATTCACACTCTTTTAAAAAACTAATTAAAATATCAAAACATCATTTACCTTCTTTTTCTTCTTCTCTCCAATTTCTACCATGATTCCTCTCTCCACCCCTTCCTTTGGCCCCCAGTTCCTCTCAAATAGATGGCCACTTTTCTTTGATTATTATTGTTACATATGTGTATTATATATACACAAATATATAAATACAGACTGCTGAGTCTTCTCGGTGTTGCTTCTACATATATGATTTCAGGTCTGATCTTTGGGTATTAGAAAACCAATCAGGGGACTCCTCCCTAGAAAATACTAATGTTCCTTTTCTCAGAAGTCATTGTTTGCCTATAGTTCTTTGTCCATGGTTGGGGCTCCTTGAGATCCCCCCTGCCATGATAGCATGTCTATTAATGTTATAGTTATTAGGGTACTGTTTAGACTGTCATATTAATGAAAGACATTATTGATCCTCTGGCTCTTATGATTATCTCCTTCTTCTACAAAGTTCCCCAAGATTTTGGTGCAGAGTCTGTGTTATAGATATATCCACTGGGCCTGGACACGCTGTGATCAGTTGTTCTCTACATTTTGACCAATTGTGGGTTTCTGTAATGTTCTGTCTGGTTCAAAGGCAAGTTTTTTTGGTAAGCAGTGAGAGATACACTTATCTGTGGCTATAAGACTACGTTTTAGAATTTAGTTAAGAATTACGTTGGTCAAGTAAAGTGGTGGGTGTAGGCTTTCCTCTAAGATCCATGACTTCACTAGCCCTGGGTAATTAACTAGATTTCTAATACTAAGAACAATTTCCCTCTCATTGAGCAGAGCTTAAGTCCAATTAGACAGCTCTGAGTTACTGCCAAGATGTGAGTACCACTATTGTACTTTTAGTAACATCTGATCGTGCTGATCATTATTGTGGCTCATGAATGTCACAACTGAGTAAGACTATTAATCTGGATAGGGCTACAGATTGATTCCTTCCCTTAACAGCTTTCATAGAGTCTTCTGGTATGACTAAAGTTAGTCCTTAGGGAGAAAGCTTTCAGGTCAGATCCAGCTCTAATCTTCTGAGATTTTTGTTCTTTTGCTTTGTTTACTGTGCTTGGAGCCTTCAGCAATATGGTCTTATCTTCAGTCTCTAAGAGGCAACTAGGAAATAAGTAGGGAGAAAGCCTGAAAGGTGAGACAAGGACTGAGTGGAGGCAGAAGTAACTAACAACAAGGAAATCTGAAAAGAGCCATATGGAAAACTACTATTTTATAAATGTGTATGTTCATATAAAAGAACTAATTCAACTTACCCCACACAATGTTAGCATGAAAACATTACCCTAGGTTGCCTCCTGAGTATGGCCATATGATTCCAGTGTCACCATGTTATGGGCACACCCCTGCTCTCATACCTTGGGGCATGTCTACATGGTCACCCTTTAAAGAGATGCAACATGTGGCAAAAATCCATTTTTCTACCCCTCTCCCTTCTTCTTTTTCTCTTCCGTTTTCTCTCTTTCTTCTCTTCTCCTACCCATTCGCTAAATATCCAGACCCCAATAAACTCAACATGGCTCCTGGCAGCATATGAGTGTGTTCCATCCTTCCATGTGCAAAATACTAACATTGGAGCCTGGTGCCATGACGTAGATAGCGTCTTCCTAGACTTAGGTTCACATAAGTCAAGAAGCCATAGATAATTAAATAAAAAACAGTTCCTGGTACCAGGACCTGAAAGGCCTGGGTCTCTAACTTATGTTAAGTATCCCACATCTGGCTGTAGGGAGTAAAGGGAGAAAATTTAGCTCAAGGAACTCCATTTTGGATTCTAGTAGCTATTTTATAAAAAGCTAAAATAAAGTTTAGTTTTGCATTTCTGGCAAGAGTCTTGCCCAGTTCTGGAAGAAGAATAGTCATGCCTGATCAGTCCTGGAAAAAGAACATGTTCTAAAAAATTAGACCTTGCACGGGGTCTTTCCAGTTCTGAAAGAAGAATAGCTTCCTATCTGCCCAGCTCTGGGGAATTAGCCAAGATATCTGCCCAGTTCTGAGAGAGAAATAGATGCTTGCTTGCCAAGTTCTGAGAAAAACTAGCCACCCTAGTTAGGGTCCAGGTGGGATCCATCCAGGTAGGGTCCAAAAATACTCTGGAGCAGAAAGACCCTAATCATGAGCCAATCAGTAGCACGTCAGCACCCTGTCTCCAAGCAACCAACATCAATATAGAGGCTAGCTGTGGTAGGTCCATGGACCCAGACATGGCCCTTGGCCACAGTTTTATTCCAGACATGTCATCCATGGCTCTGGGTGACAGCCCAGGCCACCCAGATCTGTATAGCTCAAGCTGCAGTTTGACCCTCAAAGACCAATATGACCTCAAATATTGTCCCAGACTAAAGGCCTATGCATGGTCCACAGTGGCAACATGGGCCACAGACAACAACACAGAGTCCAGCTTTAGCAGAATCATGGACCCAGACATGATCCTCAGCAGCACTCTGAGCCCAGATGTTGCCATGATCTTGGGTGGCAGCACAGACCATTGAGATCATCATGGCCTATGTGTGGACAAATCCCTTAGACTCCAACTTGGTTATAGGTGGTAGCCAAGACTATGGGTGTCTGTAGGGCATAGTCTTTGTAGTAACAAGAGTCACAAATATCAATACAGACCACCACAGCTGTGTCAGGGCCAAGTACCAAAGCATAGCTCTTGGCAGCAGTGCATGCCCTAACATCACCATGGTCCCAGGTGGCAAGCAGGCCACTCATGTCAGCCTATCCACATTGCTCTCACATCTTCAAATCTGTTTCTCTCCCCTAGCAGGGAAAGGCTGTGGCTTTTCTTCTCATGTCTCAACCTAAAATGACAGATAGCTCATGATTTATCTTGTACCAGGCCTAAAATTGATAGTCAACTTGTGGTTGATTTCTGTCCCATCCAGGCCAAGTGACCTGGAGCAGAAGTATGGCTGTTCTCTTCATGCCCAGGCCTAAAAGCACCGAACAGTAAGATCTTGTTGCAAACAAACAAATGAAAAAAAAAAAACACTACATATTTGGGTCACAGAACATGGATAAATCAAGTTGGTACCGACCAGGAAGCTTCTTCACTGTTGGCTAGCTTTCATCATACTGAAAGTTGTTATACAGGCTGCTTTGATGGCAAAAGCCATCAACAATCATATTGAGCTGTGAACTCTGTGAACTACAACAGCAACCAGCATGTCATGATATCCCCACAGATGCAATAATGTCACAAATATTTTAAAGGTGACCAACTACTTTCTGCTTGGATTTAAGGCCCATACCACAGAAGGAAATGCATGCTTGCTACTGTAAATTTTGCCAAGAACTCATGATTTTGGAAATTATTAGCCAAAGATGTGAACCTATTACTATTATTTTGTTACCTATAGAATAGTACAGCTCACAGACTTCATCAAAGAAGTCCCTTTGTGTAGTGGATGATGGCTAATGCTGAAACTCACAATAGGTCAAAATGCAGACAATGAGTCTGTGGAGTGATTAGCCAAAAATGGGACAAATAACACACACACACACACACACACACACACACAAACATACACCTACAAAAACTCAGGGACCATCACAGTAGAAGAGATGAAAATATTGTAAGAGACAGAGGTCAGGATGGGCCAGAGAAAACAGTGTCTTCTGGAAATGACAAGATTATGGCACCAATGAACTCAAAGCAGCTGTGATCACCTGTATAAGACCTGCATAAAATGAAATTAGTCAATTTTCCAGCAGAGAATGATGAGGTCCCTAACTGAAATCCTAACTGAGTAGCTATTGATAATTGATGACTTCTGAGGGAGGAAGTGTCAGGTGTTTTTTTTAAGGCTATTTCTCTAGTAGGTTAACCACAATCAATTGGATGGCCTCACACCTGGGAGTATAGTGCAGCACAATTTGGACTCAGTGGGTTAGAAAAATTGAGAGAACACAAAATTGGTTAGGGTTTCTATTGCTGTGACCATGTGACCATTTGACCATGTGACCATGTGACCATGACCACACCAACTTTTATAAAGGAAAACATTTTACTGAGATGGTGGCTTACACTTCATCATTTCATACATGATGTTGGAAAAGTAGCTAAGAGTCTTACATCGTGCAGGAATCAGGAAGTTGACGAAAATACTAGGCAGTATCCTGAGCATAGGAAACCTCAAAACTCACATTCACATGACACAGTTCCTTTAACAAGGGCATACCTACTCCTAATAATGTCACTCCCTATAAGCTTATGAGGGCCAATTGCATTCAAACTACTATGGTTGGGAAGGAGTGGTGTATAGGGACTAAATTTGAGAAGATTTAGATGTTAGGGTGAATAATGATCAAAATACATAGTACATATATACCCAATCTATAAGAATTAGTAAAAATACATTTTAGCCCATTGGTTCTGGTTCTGCTTCCGGGACCGGGTGCTGTCTGCAGAGTGAGTCCCAGCACAATCTGTAACAGGCACAGATAAAGACTGCCTGTCACCATACCCACAGCTGCTGCTGAGGGAATTTGCACGGCTACCCACCTCCACCACCAACTGAGCGAACAGATAACGATAACGACTGGGGTCCCTGAGAACAGACTCAGACCCCACCCAGAGGTGAGGAGGGGTCATCAGGCCCAAGTGCCTATATCCCAGCCAGGGAGGGAGAGGTGAGCTCCCATCTGTTCTGGTTCCGCTTCTGGGACCGGGTGCTGTCTGCAGAGTGAGTCCCAGTACACTCTGTAGCAGACGCAGATAAAGTATGCCTGTCACCATACCCACAGCTGCTGCTGAGAGAATTTGAACGGCTACCCACCTCGACATCCAATTGAGCACACAGATAACAACTGGGGTCCCTGAGGACAGACTCAGACCCCGCCCAGAGAGGTGACAGGAGGCACACAAGCCCAAGTGCCACAACTGACCAGGAGCTACCTAATCGTGAACCACTGAAGCCATGGGCAAATGTCAGTGCAAAAACTTACATAAGAATACAGAGAACAACAAGGTAACTCCAGAAGAAAGTGGTGATCTTACAAATACAAGACCTGAACTGAGCAAAGAAGAGGAAACAGAAGGAAGCAACAATTCCTTTTTGATGATCATCGAAGCTATCAAAGAAGATATGAAAAATAGCCTTAAAGAAATACAAGAAAATACAAACAAAAAATTGGAAGAGATGAATAAATCTATGAAAGAAACGTGCCAGGAACTAAAAGCTGAAATAAAAGCTGAAATAAAAGCTGAAATAGAAGCAATAAAAAAGGGACAAAATGAGGCAAAGATGGAAATAGAAAACCTGAAGAAAAAAGCTGGAACCACAGATACAAGCATAACAAACAGAGTTCAAGAGATGGAAGATAGAATCTCTGAAGTGGAAGACTCACTAGCTCAAATAGATATATCAGTCAAAGAAAATAGTAAAACTAAAAAAGCCATAACTCAAAATGTTCAGGAAATCTGGGACACCATGAAAAGACCTAATTTGAGAATAATAGGAACAGAAGAAGGACAAGAATACCTGCTCAAAGGCACAGATAATGTTTTCAATAAAATCATAGAAGAAAACTTTCCTAACCTGAAGAAGGAAATGCCTATAAAGATACAAGAAGCTTACAGAACAACAAATAGATATGATCCCAAAAAATAGTCAGCGCGCCACATTATAATCAAGCCACAAAACATACAGAACAAAGAAAAACTTTTAAGAGCTGCAAAAGAAAAGGGCCAACTCACATATAAAGGCAGACCCATCAGAATAACGCCTGACTATTCAATGGAAATGATGAAAGCTAGAAGAGCTTGGTCAGAAGTTATACTGATGCTAATACAGCATGGCTGCCAAACTAGAATACTATACCCTGCAAAATTATCAATCACCATAGATGGAGTAAACAAGGTATTTCAGGACAAAGTCAGACTGAAAGAATATCTATCTACCAATCCAGCACTACAGAGAGTATTAGAGGGAAAACTCCAACCTAAGGACCCCAGATATACCCAAGAAATCACAAACAATCAGTAAGTCCACAGAAGAATACCCTAGAGAAAGGAAATACAAACAAGTTGCCACCAAAAATGGCAGGAAATAGGAATCAATGGTCACTAATTTCCCTTAATATCAATGGTCTCAACTCCCCTATAAAACGTCACACACTAACAAGATGGATACAACAACAGAAGCCATCCTTCTGTTGCCTACAAGAAACACACCTCAACTGCAAAGACAGATACAGGCTTAGAATAAAGGATTGGGAAAAGATTTTCCAGTCAAACAGTCCTAAGAAACAAGGAGGGGTTGCAATTCTAATATCTAACAAAGTAGACTTTAAGCTAAAAGGAACAAAAAGGGACCAAGATGGTCACTACTTATTCATCACAGGAAAAATTGGTCAAAAGGAGATTTCAATCTTAAATATTTATGCCCCTAATATAAGGGCACCTACTTATGTAAAAGAAACACTGCTAAAGCTCAAATCCCACATCAATTCTTATACCCTAATAGTGGGAGACTTCAATACCCCACTTTCAACCCTGGATAGATCAACCAGACAGAGTCTCAACAGAGAAATAAGGAGTCTAGAAGAGGTTATGATGCAAATGGATGTCATAGATATCTACAGAACCTTCCACCCAAAGGCAAAGGAATATACATATTTCTCAGCTCCTCATGGAACTTTCTACAAAATTGACCACATAATTGGTCATAAAGCAAATATCAGCAGATACAAAAAAATGGAAATAATCCCTTGTAACATATCAGAACACCAGGGCCTAAAGTTAGAGTTCAACAAAATCAAAACCCAAAGAAAGCCTACCAACTCATGGAAACTAAACATCACTCAGCTGAACCATCTCTGGGTTAAGGAAGAAATTAAGAAAGAAATCAAAGTCTTCCTAGAATTTAATGAAAATGAATCCACAGCGTATTCAATCTTGTGGAACACAATGAAAGCAGTCTTAAGAGGAAAATTCATAGCACTAGATACCTATATGAAAAACCTAGAGAAATCCCACACTAGACATCTAACAGCTCAGGTGAAAGCCTTAGAACAATTAGAAACGAACTCACCTAGAAGGAATAGACGGCAGGAAATAATCAAACTTAGAGCTGAAATCAATACAATTGAAACAAAAAGAACAATACAAAGAATCAATGAATCTAAGAGTTGGTTCTTTGAGAAAGTTAACAAGATAGATAAGCCCTTAGCCAAACTAATCAAAAAACACAGAGAGAGAGAGTGTTCAAATCAACAAAATCAGAAATGAAAAGGGGGACATAACAACAGACCCCCAGGAAATACAGAGAATTATCAGATCATATTTTGAAAATCTATATTCCACAAAAATGGAAAACCTAGAAGAAATGGACAGCTTTCTGGACAGGTACCATCTACCAAAATTAAATGAAGATCAGATTAATTACCTAAACAGGCCTATAACCC